>FIZR01006273.1:0-126011 GCA_900060175.1 Ferrisia virgata
AAAAAAAAACAAAAAAAAAAGGAAAAAAAAAAAAAAAAAAAAAAAAAAAAAAGGGAACCTAAATTCCGAAATATTGTTACGCTGCTGACAGTTGTATACAAAAGCTTAAACCTACAGGCAATTACTAATACCTATACTTCAAAGAATCGGTGATTTTTCAATAAAGATGGCACATTGAAAAGCGTATAATATGATTAATCCGACAAGATAAAGACCAAGGCTAAACAGGACACCGTTAGCAGGTATAAAGTAAGTAATATCGATGTGAACAACCCTTGGTAAAAAATTTGTCGCCAATTCAAGGTAAAAGTAAACCGCTTCGAGTGTTACTTTCATAAAGGTACACCTATAGGCCTACCATATGCATATGTATATACATATATATAAATATATAACTCATATAAATATGTACCTAGTATTTGTAACGGCCTCATATAGTTATTTAAATTACTCTAAAGTATGAACTGTTTACGTTGCAGTATTATAGGTCAAACGCCTTTACGTTTAACATATTTTTCGTTGTAATTTCTCAAATACATACATTGGTACAAAGTGAATACATCTAAACAGCTATCTAACTTCATATTACATTACATATTATCTATATTATATATTATAATAATATGCTTACTTCGTAAAATAACCACGTGGAGAAGATAACTTGTATGAAATTGTAGACGAGTAAAGTCTTTCGTAGTACGAATGGTTTACGATTTTCCATATATTTTGGTCCGATTACTTTGACAATCAGGACATATGTTAGACAAATTAACATGGTCGGGAAAGGACTGCTCATCAGGAACCAGTCCTTCACTCGAGGATCTGAAAAATTAAAAAAAAAAAAAAAAAAAAAACACATACAAAATTAGTTTTATCTCCTCAGTTTTACAAAGACACATTAAAGTAAAAAAAAAAAAAAAAAAACAAAAAAAAGCAGCATCGCTTTTTTCTAATCAGCATTGCCGGTAGGAAGAGTTCAATGGGGCTGCAAAGTCGAACCCCCCCCCAAAAGCACACATCAAGTGTTTGTACAGAAGGGACATACCTGATTTCAACTTCCTAGTCCAATTTGAACAGGAGTTATGCGAGGAACAAACTCTAAAAATAAAAAAAATCTACTAAAAAACCACATATTTTGGGCTGTGAAGGAGTGAAATGGGGCTGAAAAGTCGAGACCCTCGAAAGGCAAATCTAATGCTCCCGCTAAATGAACATACCAAATTCTAAGATCCTAGCTCGATTTTGAGGGAAGTTATGCGAGGAATAAACAAAAAATAAGAAAAATCTACCAAAAAACCACATATTTTGAGCTGTGAAGGGGTGAAATGGGGCTGAAAAGTCGATATCTTCAAAAAGCACATTTAATGCCCCCGCTAAATGTGCATACCTAATTCCAAGTTCCTAGCTCGATTTTGAGGGGAGTTATGCGAGGAACAGACAAAAAATAAGAAAAATCTACCAAAAAACCACATATTTTGGGCTGTGAAGGGGTGAAATGGGGCTGAAAAAGTCGAGACCACCAAAAGGCACATCTAATGCCCCCGCTAAATGTACATACCTAATTCCAAGTTCCTGGCGAGGGGAGTAGGAAACTGGACTTATAAATTGGAAATTTATGAAACAGAGGCGAAGATAAGATCACAAATATTCGGGGAGACTTGAGCTCCACTAGCCCATTTCTAAAGTAGAAAACTAAATTTTTGTAACAGAAAGCATAATATGGCCCAAGTGAAGCGAGGGTGGAAATTTTGAGAAAAGCCATGAAAAATTGCAATCTTTTACTTGAAATCTACGGATCGTAAAATATTCATATATTTTTTATTTATAGGAGGTAGAAAAAAGTCCTAAAATTGAAATATTTATTTTACAGACCAACGCAGACATAGGACTGATGTGATGGCCTCAATTAGAACGGATTCATTTTGAAAAGGATTTTGACGCTAACTGTTGTAAAATGGTTGGAAATTTTCTTTGCTATAGGTACGTTCGTGAGGGAAAATGTTTTGACCCACGATTCTCACCCTAAAATACTTATGTAATTTCAAAATTCCAAAAAAAATTCCCTCAACTGCTGCCCATGGAAAAGAAAAGTTATAAGGTTTCCAATTCTCATCAAAATTCATAGATGAAGATTCGTGCTTTTTTTATAATTTTTTCAGGGGTTTTTCTTAATATCGATTAATTTTATAAAAAAATGTTTTCCGAACGAGGCTAGAGCTAAAATTTTAAAACAAATTACAAGCAAGAACTTGAAAATTACTGTTTTTTTTTTCATTGTTAATTTCACATTCAACTTTCAAGTTCTCGAGTAAACATAAAAAATTTATGATTTTTGATCAATTTTCTCCATTTTAAAACCATTTTCGTAAAATTTCAACGAAATCTTCAATGATTTTTACGATTATTGGTCAATTTTTTGCGTTTTTAACCAATTTTTGCTAAATTTTTATTCAAATTTCGATAATTTTTTAACGATTTTTATCATATTTTAGGCCAATTTTCAAATGATTTTCAACACTTTCATGAATTTTGAACTGTTTTCTGCACTTTACACCCATTTTTCAATGATTTCAACGATTTTGGGAAAATTTTCCATATTTTTAAACATAATTTCGAGGGAGTTATGCGAGGAACAAACAAAAAATAAGAAAAATCTACCAAAGAACCACATATTTTGGGCTGTAAAGAGGTGAAATGGGGCTGGAAAGTCGAGACCTCCGAAAGCCACATCCAGGACCCCTCCCCCCATCCTCACTAAAAGTACATACCTAATTTTAACTTCCTAGCTCGATTTTGAGGGAAGTTATGTGAGGAACAGACAAAAAGTAAGAAAAATCTACCAAAAAACCACATATTTTGGGCTGTAAAGAGATGAAATGGGGCTGAAAAGTCGAGACCTCCGAAAGGTACATCCAGGATACCCTCCCCCCCCCACTAAAAGTATATACCTAATTTTAACTTCCTAGCTCGATTTGGAGGGGAGTTATGCGAGGAATAAACTTAAAAAACTCCAGATATGAAAAATTCCCATCAGAAAACCACTTTTTTGGGGGTGTGAGGGGGTGCAATGGAGCTAAATAATCGAAACCCTCAAACAGCACATGTAGAGCTGCAACTAAATGCACACACTAAATTTCATCTTCCTAGCTCAATTTGGTGGAACGATAAGGAAGGGACAGTACTTTTTCAAGGTCAAAGAGGAAAAAAAAAACCATATCTCCCTTCCTAATTGACCTAGGAGGTTGAATTTTGGATATGTTATACAGTTTTTGGTTCTCTTACAATTGTCTCAAAAAAAGGGCTATTTTCACTTTTTTGGCCCCTCAGCTCCTCCTCCCCCAAAATGGGGCGAAACTGAATTTTGACCTAAGGTCATCCCCGCTCATATATATGTAATCCGCCGCCAAACCAAGCCGATTGACCAAATTGGAGCGATTTTGGTCGGTATCGAGCAGAGTAAATGATTTTAATGTTCGGGAAAATCAAAATAAAAATAGATAAATGAATATTTTACAAGGCTAAAAATTGTCTTAATGGTCTTTTAGGACGCTAAAACCCCTCCCCCATGCGCCGTTGGTCGATAGACTGTAATATATCTGGTTTTTCATTGATAATATAACCTCACATTCGTTTTCAGCGAACTTAAAAACTATAAAATCGATACCCATGATGATATTTTATCTAGTTTTGAAATTTTACCCTTTTCCACTCCTTCGAATTTAGAAAATCAATCAGACAAATAATTAATGGTACAGCATTGGAAATAAGGTATAATTCATTTCTGAACATATTATTACAACTAAATGGAAGTATACATCATCGAGTTACTTTACTTATTTGGCAAACACATCTAAGTATATAGTGTGTTTCCTCGCCTCTTAATCTGTGTTGAACATTGAGAAATTTTTTTTTTGTTTACCAACAATTTTGTATAATTCGACATGCGTATTTATATTTCCATGCAATTAATCATTCAAAGCACGTATTTTATTTTTTCGAAGTACACATTTTCCACGTTTGTTAGAAATTAATCTTCGCGATTTGTACGAAAAGCTAAAGACGAAGGAGAAGAATAAGAAGAAGAGCCGAATGTAGATAAATCTAAAAATACGAAGATGCATTATGAGGTTTTCGAATAGGCTGAAATCAAATTTTGACATGATTTTTGAAACGTATAAATTAATCGTATAAGTATGTTTTGTATTAAAAAAAAAAAAATTACATCTCGGATTTTCTATATAAATGATAGCTGAAGGTTAAACTCTCGTATGTGTTTGTGCGTGTAATGCTACAGGCCTATACGAAATTTAAAATATTCTAAACGAAATACTTAACAGTAAAATGACTTTTTTTTTTCAAATTTTTTCTTTTTTGTTTTGAAAAATTAACCTAATAAGAGACTAGGTAGCCTGGCTGTGTAATGTACGAATGAGAATTCTTAATCAAGTTCAAGGTTTGACCATGCTTCGAATGGTGTTATAACTTAATCGCGATCACTAAATCGTTGAATAATTAAAATTTGAAACTTGTCAGATTGCCGTGCCTTGTTCGACAATTGTAAATCGCGATCGCGATTTCGAGTTATAGTAGACGAATATTGAAGAATGAATTCAAATGTATTTAGGGTACTTGCTGCTACCAACCAGATGATGACATAGTATCATTGAAATGCTAATTCTTTTTTTTTTCTGCAAGTGGAAATTAGATATGTATTTTTAAAATACGATCGATTACCTTGCACTGTCACTTTCACGTGTTTAGATTCTCATTATATCGGCATCGGTTTCGATTTTATTATTTTTTCCCTACCCCTTCTCCCTTTCACAGCAGAAAAATTATTTCATTATGCATCAAGTTGAAAGAAAAGCAAAGAATTGGCTTAAATTTTGAACGATTCGTGCTCCAGTGAGGAGTAAAATGAAAAATTACGAATTTAACTCGAATCACGTTCGATTTCTTTTACGGTGATTTTTTTTTGTTTGATGAATTTTAATGAATTTATCGCTCCGATAAAGCGGAAGTCATTTTTCAAACTATTTTTGAAATTATTGTACATGGAGTAGGCAAAAAGGTAGAGGGATAAGTATCAAAGCTCTGGATGAAATATATCAAATGAGGAATTTAATCAAGTTACTCATTACGTGTGTTTTTTTGTCAACATACCTGTGAGAAATAATTTTATCACACTTTGCATGGTTACCAAACATCCGGACTACTTGAAACAAATTTTCAAGAATTTTTATGATATCATCAACGCATGTTTTACCAAATATCACACAAAAAAATCAATCGTTTCAGTGATTTGCAAATAATTATCAAATCAAAATTGGTGTTAAAATTTTTATAAAATTTCAAAAATATTTGGTCGATTCTTGACACTGTATTTTGAATAATCCTTCATATATACTTGAACAAATAATCATAAAAATTTTAATAATTGATGACAATAATGTGGTGTAACTAGAGCTGAAGGGGCATATGTTATCCTCAGGTCTGAGGTCTGATGAGTTCTCAGGTACTCGACAGAAAAAAATCAAGCTAAAAATTGACATGCATTTTGCAAAAGAAATAAATTTTCTTAATCAAGAAGGGCAAACAAACCTTGTTCATTGTTATGTCTAAATTATTTTAAAAACTAACCTGAACGTAATAAATGTCAAATTAAACACTTCATCCCCTTTTATCGCTCTTCAGAATAAAAATTTACTCGAGTTGACTTTAAATTTATCACTTTAAAAATTTCATATTGGGTAAATGAAAATATGATCGTCTTTATAGAATTAAATTGGATCATCGATTTTCCTTTCAATTTTCATCCTGACTTTCAATAACTTGCAGTCAATGAAAACCAAACTATTACGAACTAAATCCGTTTTGCAACCATTTTTGGCCATGTAAGATATTTACCCACCCCTCCCCCAAAACAAAAATTCAATTATTCGATTCAATACCAACCAAAATCAATCAAGAGATTACATGCGTAAGAATGAAATTAGGGCAAAATTCAGCCATGCTCTAATTCGGTGGGAGGGGGTGTTGAGGTGTTCGAATGGAAAAAATTGTTCTTTTTTATTCAATCGATAGAGAATCAAAAGATGTTTAACACGTCCAAAAATTAGCCTACTACGTCAATTAGGAGGGGATATATAACGGTTTTATCCCTTTTCACCCATATCTTCCCTCTAAATTGAGGTACATTAGGGTGCCACTTATGTTAAAGGCCCCCAAAAAAATTTCGTCTGTTTTATTAAGGAACCCTCTAAAAATGTTCTTTTTGGATCCAAAGGGACCCCCAAAAAATTTTGGGTCGAAAAAATAATTTTAATCGGTGCAGATTTGACCCCAAAGTTATGCATGTATTATTGCGTATAGAAAGCTTATGAAAAAGTGCTGATCAGTAGAAATTTTAATATCAATTGAAGTTTAGATAGTTATATATTTTTAATAGAGTATTCATTACACCCTTGAAGTCCTACATCCACTCCCCCACCTCCTCCCTCACATACATACATTTTTCACTTCAAAAGTAAGTAGCAATTTTTACTACATTTTGTTCAACATTGACCAGTTTAATAATATTTTGAAGTATTTTCACAAAATTTGAATCAAATTTCACTTCTTTTACAAATAAGTGCAAAAAGTATACAGTATATGAATTTGAAGGTGGGTAAAGGATGCATTGCAAAATCTGAAAATCATTTCTTTTCTCGCTCACCATCCTGTGCTCTTGCTTCTTTAAATTAACCCATTAAAGTCTACAATTCGATTTAGAAATATTCAATTAATTTTGGTAAAATTTGAAAAGATCTCTACCTAAAAAGTAATCATCGCAAAATTGGTGATTTTTCTTCACTAGTGGAGTAAAAGCGGGGGATGTGAATTAATCAGCCAACGATCTTTCTCTCTGAAAATGGTATTTCTGAGCTATCTAAGCGTGCTATAAAAAATTTGAATATACAAAACTAGCTTATAATTGTAATGGAATTTTCCAACTGCTCCAACAGGTTAATTTTTTTCTAAGAGGATTACTTTTCTAGATGAGTTTTGACGAAAGTTGAACGTTCTACTTCATTCGATAAAACCTTGAAAACCAAGCCTAGCGGAAAAATTCCAACCACACATCGAAAATGGAAAATTTTATTCTGTACAATTTTTTTTTGCATGGAAATTTTTCGCAGAACGCTCAGTTTGTTCAGTAAATCAAATTTCAAAAAAAACAGTCGTAATGAATATTTTTAATTATCGAAAAGAACAATGAAAAAATGGCAAAAATCTATTCAGTGGTAATGGTACGGGGTGCAATGAGCTTAAAAAGTCGACGCCACCAAAAAATACATCTAGGACCCTACACCTACTAAATCTTCATACCAAAATTCTACTTTCCAGTTCAATTTCGGAGGGTGATATGCGAGCAATAATTTTGGGCTTTGAGGAGGTGCAATGAGGATGAAAAGTCGAGGTCCTTAAAAGACAAATCCACGACCACGTAACAAATCTCAACTTCCTAGCTCAATTTGGGGAGGGGGGAATCATGCGAGGAATAAACTCCGAAAATAAGAAAACCCGTCTAAAAAACTCAATTTTTAAGGCTTTCAGGGGCTGCAATGAGGCTGAAAAATCAAGATCCCCCAAAAGGTACACTTGAAACCCCTACTAAATAAACATACAAATTTGAACTTCCTAGATCAATTGGGAGGGGGGATAGGGAGAGAACAGCCTTTTTCAAGGTCAAAACAGGCAAAAACACTCATATTTCCTGTCCTAATTGACATGGGAGGCTGATTTTTGGACATGTTATACTTTCTCAGATTACCTATTGATTAGCTTAAAAAGAAATCATTTTTGCGATTTCAACTCCTCAGCACCCCCTCTCTCTAATTTGGGCACAACTGAATTTTGATCCAAGGTGATCCTCGGTCTAGAATATCAAATCTACCGCCGATGTAAACCTATTTCCCAAATTTGATCAATTTTGCTTCGTATCAAGGCGAGCAAATGATTTTTAGTTTCGGAGAAAAAATTAAAAATAAAAATGAATATTTGACAAGGCCAAAAATGGTCGTAATGGTCTATTAGGACACCAAAACGAATTTCGTTGATATCTCTCTCTCCCACCTGAACCGCCGTACGTCTATAGACCGTAATAGCCTGGTTTTCATTGACAATATGATAGGAAATCAGGTTAAAAAAACGAGCCTAAGTTACCTCATAATTATCCTCTGAGCATACAGAAGTTTTATGTTATTCTTTACGTAACATATCAGCACAATTCTCAACTTATTAGGCCAATTTTGTAAGTGATGAGATTAAAATGAGAAGTGTAAATATTGCGATGAACACTATAAAAAAATATGTGCTGTAATTTGATGAACTCAAAGTTTAACTGACTTAATTTACCATTTGAAAAATTGCCTCTCCTCCCTTAAGTCTACAATTATTCTGTTGAAAAAGTATAGTGAATATTTTTCTTATCAATATGAAATAAACAAGAGCAAACAATTGAAGCTAAGTCTTAGTTTCATTTTTCTCTGATACCATAATTAATTTTAATGAAAGTAGCTCTCCCGCCCCCCCCCACATTAAAATCATTTACCCTGCTCGATACGGACAAAAATCGCTCCCTTTCGGTCTATCGGCTCAGTTCGGCGGCGGATTAAATACGTATAAGAGGGGATGACCTTGGGTCAAAATTCAGCTTTGCCCCATTTTGAGGGCGGGGGTGCTGAAGGGCCAAAAACACAAAAATTATTCCTCAATTGATAGAGAATCTAAAGTTATACAGCACATTCAAAAATCAACATCTTAAGTCAATTAGGAGGGGAGATATGAGGGTTTTCCTCTTTTTGACCTCAAAAAAGGGCTGTTCCTGTCCTATCTCCGCTCCGAAATAAGCTAGGAAGTTGAAATTTGGTATGTACATTCAGTAGAGGCCCTAGATGTGCCTTTCGGGGGTTCCAACTTTTCAGCTCCATTGCACCCTCCCTCACAGCTCTAAAAATGTAGTTTTTTGATCAGGTTTACTCATTTTTTTGAGTTTTTTGAGTTTGTTCCTCGCATAACTCTCCTCCAAATAGAGCTAGAAAGCTGAAATTTGGTATGTGCATTCGGTAGGGACCCTAGATGTACCATTGGAGGGGGGGGGGTCTCGACTTTTCAGTCCCATTTCACCTCCCTCGCAGTCCCAAATATGTGGTTTTTTGGTAGTTTTTTGTAATTTCTAATGTTTGTTCCTCGCTAAACTCCTCTCCAAATTGGGCTAGGAAGTTGAAACTAGGAATGTACATTTAGTAGGGGCCCTGAATTTGTCTTTTCAGGGTTTTGACTTTTTAGTCCCATTGGACCCTTCCTACGCTCAATGCGGATTAGAAGCGATGCTTTTTTTAAAATCTCATGATTGTGATATGTCACGAAAATCAGGCTGAAAAAGCATCGCTTTGCGGTGCTTTTTTTTACACTTGGAACTAAATTCAAACTATACGTCTACTCTACTTGTGTACTTATATATCGCATACGAGTATAATCGATTATTCCAAAAAAGAAAGAAAAAAAATAAATAAATAAATAAAGGGTCTCAAGGCAAACGAGAATCTTTGGATGTGCGATCAAAATACGTGAAAATATTCGCCATAACATTGTATATGCCTACAATATATGTATAGGATGTTCGTAAAAAAAAGGTAATAATAATAAAAAAAAAAATAAAAATCATATATTACGCATATCTTTATCATCGAGACTCGTTAATTACGAAACTAATCCGAGTTAAAATTATACCACTGTCTGGTTACCTTTACCTGCCTACCTACCTACCTACCTACCTACCTACCTACCACTGATAATAACACGATCATGGCGCAGACGTTGTGCTAAGAGAGAACAAATTACCAACGTGTAATTCAAAATACTTATATCGCGCTTGCAAAAAAAAAAAAAAAAATACAAAAAAAAATTACACCAGTTTTGAGATATGCTTATGCATTACCTAGATCGTAGTACGTAGAATTTAGTATAATTTAATACGATGATGAGAAAAAGCTCTTCCATCGAGCTGGCAAACAATGGTCTACTATACAATATTATAGAGAACGACATGTCCTATATGCATTTCATTATCACAGTACTCTGTGTAGTTGTACATTATAGGTAGTGTAAAATAAGTACCAACACTTCGATACCATAATTTCCAAGTACTCGAAATTTCGTCATGTAAAAGATCAATATCGAAGTTATTGCAGATATGTAAGCGTCTAAAGTAGGTACTGTAGTGTAATGTATACAGTATGCAGTCATTTTTCATAACCACGTGAGAATTCGCCTCGAAGGTCGTTCGTCGTAAGACGCAAGACGACCACAGATGACCATCCATAGACATAGAGTAGACGAGAATAGGTAAAATTTTTCACTTACCACTGTAGTCGTTCATTAGTACTCTGTAGCCGTCTACAATCCGATGGAGCACCATTTTGGCGATCTATTTACTGACCTAGAAAACAAACCAAAAAACAAAACACACATTAGGCTTAATTTTTTAAATCTTATAAATAAAATTAAATCGTAGAAGAAAAAATACATACACCGGAGCAATCTTAAACGATAAGTTATAAAAAAATACATTTTTTTTTTTTTTTGGTTTCACTTTCTACAGAGCTCACGCAGTACGTAAACGTACAGATTTCCCTTTTTTAAACGAGATGACCTTGACTTAGCTCCTTATTCAGAATATTTTACACCCCACTCTGGGTAGCCGGTCATTTCGACATAATTACACCGAGCAACGCGTACGTCTACGTACGTAGCCACTATACGAAGGTCTATATTATTATATTGAAAAATTTCTTTCATCCTATATGCCCATCTTACATATTACATTATGCTTATAAATAGTATCACCTATCCCATCCCATCCCATCCCATCTACATATATGCATCGCCGAAAATCCAGCTATAACCGCTCGATTATTCGTAAAATAAACTGGTTTAACGTATACGCACCAATAAATCTGCTACCTATCGAATTATTATTTTCGTTACGTATATTCTTATTAGGTCATTAACACTGACTATGATTATTTTTCTTTATAAAAATGAATTAGGTATGTAAATAGCTTATATAGTATACCTTAGATGTGTTCGGCATCAGGCAGAGAGGCACATATGCCAGTAGCAAGTAGCCCAGCTATTAACTCACGAATTATATACGCGATACAGTCGATAGATATACAGGCGCAGGAGGTGCTCTCGACATTAAAATACTTCATTTAATGTGATTTTCAAACTATCGTTAATTGCTTTATTTGAAATTATAATCGTATAATCTATATCGACTTTTTTAAAGAATGTGTCATCGTCAAGATCAAATTAGTAAACAGGAGTCAGCAGGGAGTTTCAATTTTAGGATTATTTTTTCGAAACTTGGAAACAGGAACGTAACGAAGCCAACTTCGAAGAGGTGAAGAGGGGAAGAGAATTGAAAATGAAATATTTTTACCCTAGGAAAAGTAGTGCAAAAAAGAAGCTAAACTAGAAAAAAATTGTTTTTGTAAATTGTTCTCAAGGGTCCCAGTAAGCACCGTCTAAAACCTTACACGCCTACCCTTCAAGTTTCCAGGGGGGGGAGAGGTGAACAGAGTAATACTTCACCAGCTGGCTGGGTAAGACTGAAATTTAAAACCCTCTTCGCATAAAGTGGGCACCATATTCCAGCTGTTAAGAATATTTTTGGTTGTAATTCTCTGATTTTGCGCTAAATTTTCAGCTTTTCTAGGCGATGGTAAAAATTACGTCATTTTTGGGCGCAAATTGAAGAGCTTAAGGGGTACGAAACCCAACTAAGAATACATAATGTGGAATTTCAAATTTCATCTCTGCTTTCCAAATACCATATTTAAAATACGTTTATACGAGTTAGACGCAGAAATCTATGTTTTTGGGGGGATTTTTAAAATTTAATCCAAGGGGGGGGGGTAATTTCAAATTTGGGGCACTTACATTTTACCTCTACATTGCTTATCTTTACATATTTTGAGCGAAATCGGAGGAGGAAACTCAAGAGGTAGGCATGGAAGATTTTAGGGGATGCTTATTGGAACCCTTTAGAACAATTTACAATAAAAATCTTCAAGATATACATTTTTTCCAGTCTTAATGCTAATTTTTCCGGGCTATTTTAGGAGTTTAAAATGCAAGTTGATAAATTCGTCCAGCTGGCATAATTTTTCTTCTTTTTCTACCAATTTTTAGGCAACAGATTTCAAAGTTTACTGAAGAAGGGGGCGGGGTGACACCCCCTTACCCCCTCCAACCCCAACGCCACTCGTTGGAAAAGTGCGATGAAAAAAAGTTGCAAAATGAAACGCGGTACAAATTTTTAATCTCAGACATGATTCTCGACTCATGTAAGACCAAAGAATTATTTTTTTTTGCATTTCAGGGGGTGCAAAATTATGTTTAAAAAAAGTAAAAATTGTTTATTTCAAATTTTCTTCGAGATGATAACGCAAAAACACAAAATTTTGACGTCGTTTTGTAACTTTTCTATGAGAGCAAAAGGAAAATCTAATTTTAATCTTACTCGAAAATTTCCTATCGTTATTTTTTTCAACCCCCCTCCTCCTCTCTTATCCCTTCTTTACCATCAGATCGATTGCAATTACAATGTTTGACCTTTTCATTAAAAAAAAAAAACAAACAAACAAAAAATAAATTAATACGAGTACAAGTTTTAAATACTAATTAGGTAGCCAGAGGTGAAAATATTTTTTCTTTGTATAGATATAGGGTGTCCCAAAAAAGTACGCATTTTTCAAAAAAATTAAATACAAAGGGTATGTTCTGATTTGGTTTTTTGGTACTGGGAACGCATGGGGTAGTTTTTTTTTTTCAGAATTGCAGTCTTGAAACTAATTCAATAGTTTTCAACCAATTACTGAAAATTTACAAAGAGGAATATGAAAAAAATTGTAAATGATGATAATAATTGTGCATTTAAAATTTTTCTCATACCTCAATTTTTTTTAAATTTTATATTTTTAGAATTTGATTTTAAAAAAATTAAGATAACTCGAGTTGAAGTTCAGTAAGCTCCTCTACTCATCTTTACTTCTAAATAATATTACTCTTCTTCAGTGCTATGTAGAGAATAAGTTGTAGGATAAAAAATGACCAGCGTTTAAAGCTCTATAATTTTTATTCGAAACTTTTTTCTGCAGGTTCAATGTTTTCGTTATTTTTTACAACTGGGTGAAAGCTATTGAACCGGTTTCAAAAATGCTAAATTCGAAAAAAATCACTACAATGCGTGGTGCAGGAAGAAGTACGCATCTCGTAGCATTAAATTTTTATCCTTAAGTAAAAAAAAAAAAGGTAAATGTAGGAGAAATTTTACATTGTTTCTGTATAAAACGAATAGAATTAATGAGGGGATTTCATTTTGAAAAAATGAATGCTACTTTACTTTTCTATTTTTGAGCCATTTTTACAGTATCCATTATGATTGAATTTTTCACAATTTTCAACCGTTTTTATATTTTTTAAAAAATATAAAAATTTTCATCAGTGTAATAGGATTTTTATTTGTAATTTTGAATACAAAAATTTCGTGCAGAACATATATGAAACTATGTGAGGTCGCCTAAAATTTTATATGAAAAGGATTCGAAGGATTTTCTGAAGAGGGGGGGAGGGAGTGGATGAATCAAGAATCAGGCTTACTCGACAAAAAAATTTCTCATTTTTCCATCATAACTTGACTACGTGTAATAATTGCATTTTCACGTGTGATTTTTAGATACTAAATTTTGTTATGACTTTTAATTTTAGTGTGGCAAACAACACTGCAATTATGTGAAAATGAGATATTCCTTTGAAACGATTGAAAATAAACGAAATTACTTACAAAAAAATTGCTTAAAGGTCTTTCGCAGAAAAATACTTCCGCATAGATTGAAAAAATTCACACTCACGAACAAGTAAGCTCATCTGATTTAGTGTTTTTTCGAACGAAAAATTCAGTCATAAAAAAACTTTGGTTTAAAAATTTTTCATCGTGTTCTGAAAACTTGAAAAATGGCATTGATCATATTTGTTCCGATCAATTCACGTTATATTGGGTGAATTTCGACACTTGAGAATAATTTTAGGCATCGATACTCAAGTATGAAAAACTTCAAAATGGAGTGTAAATTTAGCCTGCCAAAGATGGCCAATTTTTTTCTAATCTTCAAATTACGTTTTAATATGAAAAAATTGGCGCAAACCAAAGTTATTTATGAGAAAATTTTACACAGAGAAACAATTATTTCGTTGAGCTTACCAGTTGACGAATGTGAAAATTTTCCTTGTGATTAGATTATTACGATCGGATGTCCGACGTTTCATCAATCTAAAGATATAGAATATCATTTTTAGTAAGCGATACCTACTCTATTTTGAAATTACAAACAATAAACATAAAAGGAAATCACACTCGATGAAAGTACAGGGATTTCAATCACGAACCAACATTGGCAACACAATATCATAAATGAAAATGAACCATCCAATCGATCAAATTTACATTTTATAAAGTAATATTAACACACAATTCGGACGAAAAATTATGTCACGCATTTAATTATACGAAAAAGGATCGCGACACTTTATCATTTCTATGGCACTGTGGTTTTTTTTTTTTTCTATGGGTATAACCACCAAATCAAACTCGATATTAAACTTTGACTTTTACCAACCCATTAACGTATTAGGACTTTAATATAGGTATGTGGTACTACAAAAATAGATGAACTAGAAACAAAATATAATACTTGAAAATTTTTTTTAAAAAATGCACCATATAGCTGAATAGTCTATCTTCGGCATATTGTACCTATTATGAAATTTATCACGATAACAAGGTTGTTAGAAAAATTTTAACACTTGGAAAGGTCATACGAGTATCTCGTTGTCCTGATTTCATTGAAAAAAAATTTACTTACCACTGTTAAATTGGTTTTTATCGCCTTGGTTTTTATTTATTCATAACGACACCCGCACGTCATTGTACTATGAAGTGTAAAACGATTACATATTATCGGTTACCTATAATACATTTTTTGCCAATTAGACATTTTTCTTTAGAGTGACGTGATGATGTCGATGATGGCGATGATGATGATGATGATGATGATGAGGTGAAGTAGCTACGAGAGTATATCGCTCTCTTTCTTTTGTTTATTTCCATCCACGTCCAAGTGTTAATTTACTAGGTTGGGCTTTTTCATCTCAAAGACTCGTGTAAAAAAATTTACAGATAAATATAGAAATCATCAAATAGGTGTACATATGCATATGTAAGTTGGTCGAGGAACTAAGATGGGTATAAATTATAATATTCTACATTTTTTATAGTTAGGTAATGTGCAGTAATACGAATATTAATGATAGCGATATAAATATACGACGACGACGACGACGACGACGGGGAGTGCAGTTATCAAAAATTCTTCATGACTTGGCAAAAATAAGCTCAAAAAAATTACTACTCGTAATACTTATACCTACTCGAATTCCACGCATGCATAAATTACCTCAGATACTGCGCGCACGTTACCGCCAATCGTCACGAATCGCAAAATATTTACATAATTTTTTTCTACTGTTACGAAAAATAAGAAGCAGAAGAAGAAAAACGTACATCAGCAGAATATTGCTCGCGTATTGTCTATATTATACTTATTTATATACTGGCGATTTTAATGTTTATTTAATGGCCCAAGCAATAAGCTGAGCTATATAGATAGACCATGTAGAAAACCTAGATGCTACACTAGTTCACAGTTATACATGTATAGGCAGGTATTTGTATTGTAGGTGTTATTATGGCTACGTATGTAGGATATTATATAGGTATACTTAGTAAGTACGTGTAGACAATTTTATAAATTGATACCTCCGGGTGTAGCCAATTTATCGTCGGTCGGTTTTTTGCCGATAGAATTGAATTTTCTAGCAATTATCTCGACTCTCGTAATACTTCACGGAAGATCCCCTAATTAATTACGCATCTTTATTCATTTTTGTTTCGTTGATGAAGATGTTTTTACACTTGCATTTTGTTTGCCATATTGTTTAAATGAGCTTCCCTGTAATCGTGGATTAGTTTCCTTGATCATTCATCTGTTCTAGATCTGTGATAATTGCCTACCTATATAGATTCGTGTTTGAAATAAAATTTAAATAGCCTGAGGATTAAATGGGTGTGGGGGTAGAGGAGAGGTAGGCGAGACAAAAAAAAACTAATATGCTTGATTTTTTCAAAAATAAAAAATATACTTCGTTTATTTGCTATCTCAATTCTCGAATGGAAAATCATCATTTCCTTCATCGAATAGAGTATACCTCAAATATACTAGAAAATATTATACTAGAAATTCCGATCATGATCCTGAAACCGTTGACATTTAACAAGCAAACCAAATGTACGAGCACTTGGTCAAAACAACCAACGATTCAGTTTCCACTTTTCCCTGAATGTTTGTCTGAAAATTATAATCACATTTTTATGTAATTCTTTCATTAAAATTTAAATCAAAACGAAGTGTTGAAAAAAAAAGTGATTTTACATAAGCAGGTATAATCGAGGGTGAGCCTGAGCCAGTCACAATATAATCATCAAAAGTAAAGAAAGTAATGGGAAAATAAGCATTTTATATAACAGATCAACTCATACAGGGTGTTTCTTTTAAATAAGAAGCTCCTTCAATCAATAACTATGCAACACACATGTAATCCAAGCATGTAAATTTGCATGCTTCTGAATTGAAGGGACAAAAAAAAGTCAAGTTTAAATTGGAACTCTTCATTTGTTATGACTATGCAGAAACTAAACAGACAAAACTTTGGTATCCTCGTACCCCATGTTTTACCCTGATTTCCTATGTCACATTATTAATGAAAAGCAAGATATTACGGTCTATCAATCTATTGTGGATGAGAAGGGATTTCAGCAAAATCCATTTTCGGGGCCTAAAAGAGCATAAAGACCATTTTTGGCAATTCCAGATTTTCATTTTTATTTTTTATATTTTATTTATTTTTTTTTTATTTTTTAATTTTTATTGTTTTGTTTTCATTTATTTTTATTTATTTTTTCTTAACTTTTATTTTCTTTTATTATTATTTTTTTATTTTTTGTATTTTTATATTATTAACTATAATTTTTTGTTTTTATTTATATTATTTATTCTGCTTGATACTGACCAAAATCGTTCTAATTCGATCAATAGGCTCAGTTTGGTCTTGGATTAGGTATACTGTAAGTGAGGACGACCTTGGATCAAAATTCAATCAAGTCCTTTGGTGGAGGGGAAGCTGAGAGGCAAAAATCGCAAAAATTGTTTGTTTTTGAGCCAATTGATAGAAAATTCATAGTTGCATAACATATCTAAAAGCTAGACCCCTAGATCAATTAGGAAAGGATATATGAGGGGTTTCCCTTTTTTGATTTTGGAAAAAGACTACATTACACTTATCTTCCCTCAAAATTTATCTAACAGGTTGAAATTTGCTGTTTAGATTTAGTAAAGGTTATATGTAGATGTACATTTTTGAGGATTTCAATTTATCAGCCTCACCAAACTCCCCCACAGCTCCAAAAATGTTTTTTGGCAAGTTTTTCTAATTTTTTGAATTTCTGGCAAGCATTTCTGCTTTCAAAATTGAGATAGGAGGTTGAAATTCGGCATGTGGACTGAGTGGGAGTCTTCAATGCACCCTCTGAGGGTTTCAACCTTTCAACCTTATTGCATCCTCTCACAGCCCCAAAAATGCAGTTTTTTGGCTAGTTTTTCTAATTTTTTGAATTTGTGGTAATGTGACACCAATATCTCCACTCCAAATTGAGTAAGAGGATTGAAATTTGGCATGTATATTTAGTAGGGATCTTGAATGTATCTCTTGGGAGCTTCGACCTTTCAGTCCCGTTGCATCTCCTTACATCCCTAAAAATGCTATTTTGGACCAATTTTTCCAATTTTTTGAGTTTATGGTACGCATATCTCCACTCCAAATTGAGTCAGGGGATTTAAATTCGGCATGTACATTTAGTATGGGTCTTAAATGTATGTTTTCAGGACATCGACTTTTCAGTCTCACTGAATCCCCTCACAGCCCCAAAAATGCAGTTTTTTGACCAGTTTTTCTCAATTTTTGAGTTTTTGTCAAGCATTTTTGCTCTCAAAATTGAGCTAGGAGGTTGAAATTTGGTATGTAGATTTGGTAAAGGTCTTAAATCTAACTTTTGGAAGTTTAGACTTTTCAGTCTGATTGCATCCTCCCATAACGCTAAAAATGTAGTTTTTTGGCTAATTTTTCTCATTTTTTAAGTTCGTGGCAGAAATATCTTCCCTCCAAGTTGAGGTAGCAAGTTGAAATTCGGTATGCAGATTTAGTAGGAGTCCTAAATGTGCATTTTGAGGCCTTCAACTATTCACTGCAATATCTACCTGTACCCTAACCACTGTTAACCAAAAAACATCGCAGATCGTTCCTTATTTTATTCTACAAATGGACAAGTTGCGTATCTACTTTACTTCATAAAAATCAAACTCAAAAATCAATCAACCTTCTACGTTAATTAAAAAAGGAGATATGAGGATTTATCTCCTTCATAACCTCGAAAAAGGTCGAATCTCCACCTAAAATCTTCCTACATTGAACAAAGAGGGTGGAAACTTGGCATGTAGATTTTTCCTCAGGACTAGAAGTGCTTTTGGTGAGGTTTTGACCTTTCAACTCTCTCGTGCTACCTAATAACCCCCTTCTCCTGTTTTGAGACAATTTTTATTATTTTTTGAGTTGGTTTTTCATCTAGTCTTTCTACTCCTACAGCTAAATGGATGAAATTTGGCAGGTATATTTATAGGAAATTCAGATATACCAATACCATTGTAGGGGTACACTTTTGAGTCCCATTACATCTCCTGACAACACCTAAATAATGGAATTTTGAGCAGTTGTTCTTTCGTTAACTCCAACTCAAAGTGTATTATGGAGTAAAATTTCGTAGATGTATGAATTTGGCGAGAGGTACTGTAAATGTGTTTTTTGAAGGTTTTATAATAATGCTTATAGAATTAATATTGAAACTGTAAAAATAAACCATAATTAAATCGGTACAAAATTTTTTCAAATGCTACTAATAAAATTTCGTTTTTTTTTTCGAGAAAAATTTTGGGCTTAGTAACAAACAAGGTTTTTGAGATGTTCTCCTTGACTTTATATCAAAGTTGAAAAAAATTTGGCTCTTCTTATTACTCATCCAAGGTACTATGTACTATTAAAATAATGAGTCAATTTTTTAGCTTGATTTTTTTCTATTGGGCCCTTGAGAATATGTTGAACCCAGGTACAACACATACCCAAGCTGCCTGTCGCTGGCTCTATTCAAGAGCGTACCCCCCACCCCTTCCTCCGCCTCCGAATCAACTCCGAATCATATTACCTCGATATTTATACGATTTGGGTAAATTTCACTTTTAGCAGAGATGGTAACTTATCCCTCTCGTCTTTACTTCCACCAAGTGCAACGAATGAAATCTACATACATATGTATATATGTAGGATTTAGGAATACAACCGCGAGTCTTTGAAACACCCCTCTTCCTTGTTCTGCTATTAATGACGCACTATAAATTTTACAAACACTATGATAGGTAAGTTGTGTACCGCAAGAGCTCATCAATTACCAAACTATCTTCGACAACACCAAACGCCATGCAGCGCATAAATCTTTATCGCGGTCACTAGTGGCACCCAAATTGTCAAATTATCGCATTGAACATTCGATTGATATTAGTAGATGGCGAATATGGCGATATATACCTACGCTACGTACACAAGCATGTGTATATGCATCTTGAAAACCGTTTGTATGTAGCGAATGGCATCTGATATTATGAAGAAATATCATACACGTATCGTATACAAATGCACGTGACATAGAATCAACTACGCAGTTTGAACGATTGATCGAATGTACGTACAGTATACTATGCTAAAAAAGTTGGTAATACAGAAGTGATTCTCAAAATGGACAACGATGATCGGAATAACAATAAACGGCCAATTATGTCATAGGCGATGACATCTTTATAATGTGTAGCGTACCTCTACCTACCTACCTACCTATCTACTTACGTTAGATACATTCGGTCGACGTTACTCACTTTGATCTATACGCATTTGTGTCATCAATGAATAAACCTCTCTACAGGTACAGTATACGAGATAGAAAATAAAAGTGCATCAATCCGTACCTGTACAGGTAAACAGTTGGTACCTTTGACGAATTGAATTTATCGACGCATACGCATTCCGTACAGTGCACGCGATAACGTTCGAACAATTTATATTTAACCGTATTCTGCTTTTATTTCTTTCCAACTTGATACATATTAATCGATCGATATATTAGAAAGACGAATGCGGTAAGAAGGTGACGTTTACGCAGGTAAATCAGATCGTTGAATAATTCAGTACGATTTAGAACAATAAATAATGGTGATCTTTGACCTAGAGCTCATCGAAATCTGTATTTTTCCTCATTCGAGTTATTACCACTTAACGAAAGCTCGTACCTACATAAACCACATACGTATATATGTATGTTGTGTATTCGCCAAACAATAATACTACCTATATTGCGGTTTCGCCTGCTGATGCTTTGCCCGCCAACCAGACTTTAATAACAGGCTATCGTCTTGTTCACTTTCCGGTTTCTTAAATTAGCGGAAAATCCGCGATAGGAAGTCGCTGACCTGTAGTACTTAACAGGTACATCTTATATATCTATCGCTGTGTACGTAAATGGCTCAACAATAGCGAATTTCATCTTATTTTGCTGCAGCTCGTCCTTGATTCTGAAACAAATCTCGGGCATATTTTGGAAAAATTTATCGTTTATATAAATCGAACACTTCCATAAGAAGGATGACATGGCATGCCGAGAAAAATATGCTACGTACGTCAGATTCGAGTCGTCCAGTGTAATATCGAAGGACGTCGAGACAATTATGAATATAGATTAATTCGTGTTTTTTTTTTTTTTTTTTTTTTTTTTTTTTTTTTTTTTTTTTTCATTCTTTCTTTCTTTCTTTTTATTCATCTTCGTCTTTTACATACCTGCCTATGTACAAGATGTCGCAAATCAGTAGCTAAATAGATGCACACGCTACCATAATAGAACTTTATTGATTCTATAAAGCGGTCTTCTTTGTTTAAATATTCATAACGTAACGTGTAACTTTTGTATATTTGTATTTAGATGAGCATTTATTCTTAATTATTGAAAGGTAAATGACGGCTAGAATTTCTTTTAAAAATTCACAATGTGGTGGAGATTCTGGTCACATGTGTCGAGAACATATTGCAAAGGGGAGGGGGAGAGGTAGTAAAACGCCATATGCCTTTTGTCGTACAGAAGCCTGATCTTGGAGTAACAGAGTAGTCAAATTTAAAACTATCGAAATTTTAAAATTTTGCAAAAAGAAATTAAATACCTAATTAATATGAAAATTGAAGTAAACGAGTTAAAATTAGTAGCTAAAAAGGTTATACGGACCAACTACATGTTTTGTAGCCAACATGAAGCATAAAGAGCATAGCCGGGTAAGAAGGGGTGAATCGATCCTTTGCTACGATTTTCAAAATATCTTGGGAAAGTTAGTCCATACGATATAAAAACTCGCTGGTAAACATTTTGGCCTTATACATCACCCCTACACCCCTCCCCCCTCATAACATCTTAAATGTGTTCGAAATTGGGGGATTAGCTTATAATTTTTTAGAATTCTACAATTCTCAAACGAATTTTTTCAAAATTACAGAGATGGTGGAACATATCAATGGTCATCTCTAGAAATTTTTTCAATTTTTTTCGATTATCTTTTTACCACGAAACACGTATTTCTAAATTTCATAACCGAATATCTACATGTTGTTTCATACCTAAAATAACGAAAAAAAATATACGTGATGTAGCAGATACCCATATCTATCATATATATTTTTTTCAGATTTTTTTTTTATGATGTAAGATCTTCAAAAAGGGAGAAAAATCATCGTTTTTCCATTTTGGTAACTTAAAATAGTCATTGTTACTCGAGTATTTTTTTCCCTTGAAATATGTTCTATTGAACTTATTTACGAGTACGTTCGATTGTGGCCATTTTCACTTAAATTTATTAATTTTTTTAGTTTTTGGTTATTTTTTCTTTCGAAAACATCGTTTGACAATTGAAAAGTTCAAATCATCTGCACAAAAAAAACTAACCTTAAATTCGTGTCCAGTGGGTCAAATTAGCCCGATTTACAAACTGCTTATGTTCATTTTATTAAAATTTTTAAAAAGCAATTACGTAAAGGCATACCAGGGATCGATTTTTCAAAAAAAAATTAAACAAAAATTCAAAAAATTATTGTATATAGTGTCAAAATAGGGCTGATTTGACTTACCAAATATGAATTTAAGGTTAGTTTTTTTGTGCAAATACTTCAAACTTTGTAATCGTCCAGCGATGTTTCGAAAGAAAAAATAACCAAAAAGCACAAAAATGAATAAAGGCTATGGCAGGATAATGAGGAAGATTTGCCCTCGGTTCTCCGAATTCAATTCTTAAAGGGACTATGTAGGCACCGGTAAAAGATGATTTTTAAGCTTATTCGTGATTTTTTATCTCGTCGCTGAGGCTTTTGGGGCAGTAAAGAATGTACTTTCGGAAAAATTTTTATGCTAATTTTTTTTTTCGCAAATTTTTAATCTATTTTTTTCAAACTGGGTATGATGGTGGAGGTACCCAGAGGAAGTGTTATGGATTTTTTTTAGGTTTTTCAGATTTTTAATATGACCTTGAAATGGGTCTTGAAAACATTGAGATCTGTGAGCCCTTCATTTTAGAGCTAGAAACTCGAAACAAATTTCTCAAGTTATTAGGAATATTTCACACCTTGCATATTTTTTTCATTTTTTTTTGCCTTAGTGGTCCCCTTCGCAGCCCTCAAAAGCCATTTTTTATCGTTCGTTAAATATCAAATCGCTGACTAAATAATTCCTATTTTTGAGGGTTGTAAGGGGGACACCACTCCGAAAAATTTTTAAAAAATATGGGAAGTGGAAAATACTCCTAATAATTTGGGAAAACTTTTTCAAATTTCCAGCTCTAAAATGATGGCCTATAAGCTCGCTCAAAATTTTCAAAGCCCATTTTAAGGTCATATTAAAGGCCCGAAAAATCGAAAAAAAATTCACAACACTGCCCCTGGGTACCTTCACTTTCATACCAAGTTTGAGAAAAAATCGGCCAAAAATTTAAAGAGAAAAAAAATTAACGTAAAAATCCCCCCCCCCCGAAAATGCATTTTTTACTGTTCCAGACCCTCTTAATGAGATAAAAAATTACGAATACGCTTAAAAATCATCTATTACCAGTGTCTAAAATTAAAAAATTTCTATGCTAAGACCCAAGGGCGAAACGTCCTTCTTACTCTGATGTAGCCTTTGAGTAAAAATGGCCACAATCGAACGAAAATAAGCCCAATAGAACAAATTTCAAGGGAGAAAAATATTTGAGGGAGTCTTTACGATGTCAAAATGAATACAAACAATGGCTTTTTGCATTTTTGAAAAAAATTCTGAATAAAACACATGTTACAGATATGGGTCTGCTACATCATGTTTGTTTGTTTTGTTGTTCCAGTTTTTAGACAACATTTAGATATTCGGTTTCGAAGTTTAGAAATATGCGTTTTCGTGGTAAAAAGATGATCGAAAAAATTTGAAAAAATTTCCAGTGATGACCACTGATATGGTCCATCATCCATAAAAGTTTGAAAAAATTCCGTTGAGAATTGTAGAATATAAAAATTTACAACCTAAACTCGTATTTCGAACACATTTAAGGTGATATGGGTGGAGAAGGGGGTAGAAGGGCCAAAATGTTTACCAGCGAGTTATCAGATCATCGGCACTAGCTTCTACAAGATAGTTTGAAAATCCCAGCGAAGAATCGATTCACCTGTTCTTATCCGGCTGAGCTCTTTTTGAAAAATATTCGAGAAAAGTATTGAAATTTTAAAATAAAAAAATAAAAAATTCTAAAAAACTGAAATATTAATCTAGTACAAAAATTTGCTGAACAAAAAAGGTTATAAGGACTAACTTCATATTTTGTATGAGAAATGAGATACCGAATAATTCTTGAAAAATAGATGAGAATTTTGAGATTAGTCTCTTAAAAGTGAATAAACGGGACTTTACCTATAGAAAAATTTTAGCATAGCAATAATTAATTCAAGCTGTACCACACAAGTACATTAAAAAAGAAAAAAAAATCAATTTAGATCACCACCACTACTCCCTTCCCATTTGATTAGTGGCACAGGTTGCGTCGGTTAACATGTTAGTTAACATGTTACTCGGAAGATTACATTTTATCTGCATGATCAGAAATTTTCAAACAACGTAGTGACTTTTTCCTCGTGTACGACATGTTCATAATTATAATTTCAAATTTGAACATGAAACTTCCACGTATTTACGTAGTAAGAGTAATTTTCCTCTCGTTGCAATTTTCTTTTTATACAGCAAACTAACATTTTAGAAATGAAGTTCGAAACATTGTTTACTGTTCACTTTGCAGTCCCTCTAGTCGACCTCTTCATTTTAAAAATTACTTTTTAAGAGGTGCATCCACTTCAAATAACATAAACTGAAGATCTTTTTATTTTAAAAATAGGTAAAGCATTTGGACCCATGTCTTATCTATTTAACAGAACTTTTCTTTTAAAAATTCATACTGATCTCAATCCCAGTTTACAATTTTTTTGGCATAATTTTATTTTGAAAAATCATAAGTACATACAAAATCCGTTTCATCATCCAAGAAGTTCATCAAGAAAATTTTTTAAATTCTTTAAAAATGTTCTTTCTAGCTCAATAAAGACCGAAGTTGCTATTTTCAAAACAATTTATTTGTTATTTAAAATTTTAAAAAAATCTAAAAGAAAAAAAATATGCCTACATTATTTCAAATTGTAGACAATTAAAGAGAAGAGAAAAAAAATTGAATATTCTGATATACAATGTTGACACGAGTCTTCCCTCTTCACCCTTCATTCATAACTTCCATGATTAGTGCAGTACACTTTTCAATGTCAATGACAATATTCGACATGTTCTTCAACTAAGTATATTTTTACCTTTCTTTCCTCTTCGGTAGGAAAATATCGTTATTGTTTCTCGGTAATTAATCTAGTAAAAAATTAAAATTCAGATAAAGAGTACCGGAAACTCGTTTTTTAAATTTTAAAACGAGTTTAATAATTTTCGAAAATGTATCCAAAAAAATTGATATCGACGTTATAGACAAATAAAGGCTACGTAAGTACTCATAATTAGCTACCTGCCAAAATTATTTTTTCATTTTAATTAGAAACACTTCTTATTTATTTGGTGAAATTCAAAACCGGTAAAAGAAATTAAAAAGACAAAAAAAAAAACTGGAAAGTATATTACATTTAATTGAGAAGTTGAATCAAGTTACTCTTACAACAAGAACAATATCTATCAGTGTAGATTTGTAATGTAATGTACCTCATCTGTAATGCACATTTCCTCTCCTTAAGAAAACGTAAATTTCATGCTGATCTCTAAAAATTTTCTTTTAACGACCCCCTGTGATACATGTATTTTACAATATTCATCTCGTTAATCATACCAAATTTAAAACCTGTACCATTAAATACCTCATTCCCTTAAAATTACCAGTAGCCTTTTTATACAGATCTATTTCACTTTTTGTCAGGTTCACTCCTCAATTTCTCGGTCCGTATGGGCCGCAGTGAAAAAAAATTATACATATTCGGAATCCTCATAAAATAAGCTAAAATTTTATAAGAAGTGATTTTTTATGTAGGATGAATACAAACTGCGTAAAAAATTATTCAAGTCATCGAGTCAAATATAACAAAATAGAAGTTTTCACTTCGAGAACTTCTGTGCCGGTGATAATGGGTCAAACAGTGATAACTCCTCATATTACTAGCTTGTCAATACGTTGAAAGTATTTCGGCTCAAAAACGATAACTCTACCTCAATTTGGTGACACTTCGTATCATTGGCAAAAAAGAAATTGAAATGGACAATATTTTTCAACTTGGACAATCTCTGAATGGGTTTTCCAAATCTATCTCAGCCAAACTATGATGGTCATTTTGGACTCAGCGACAGATCTACTTTCGAATATATACAACGCAAAAATTGTATTGTTTTCGGGTACAAATCATTTGCGTTTGGAGCTCGTACTGAAGGTAGGGGGAAAAAAGATTTTAGAGTTGAATAATTTTATTTGAACTGTAAAAAAAAAAAATGATTCAAGAACAATATTTTTTTTTAAGACCTTCAAAAATGACAAGAAATAGTATTTTCCCAATCCAATCAAAGTATTCTAACGATGAGTAGGATTATTTGCCTTACAATACCAATTTGGGAGAAATTACAAATTTACAGATACGATATCAAAATCTTTGTGGCAATTTCATAAGAAGATACGTATTTTTTTACAAAGAATAAGCAACGATTACAATTCAAATATTCAAAATTAACGTAATAAGTTCCTCATCTTCAGCACATTTTCTTACTTAATTACCAAAGAACAACCATATTTTCTACACTAATCAAACACTCCTATTTCACAATTAAAACACATTAAAGACAAGCCTTCAACATTCTCCTATTTTCCATTTCACACTACAACCCTTTAAAATAAAATTGAAAAAAATTCAGTAGCGTCATCCCTTTCGAAACAAACGTATATTCAGGCCTATAACGAGTTAATTTTAAAAAATCATTACGAACAAGGTGTTAATTAAAGAGAAAATGAAAAATACATCGAACATATATACTCGACTATTTACTCAACAATTAGTAAATACGTTACTTAATAGGTTCTAAGCAAATATTACGTAATCCATTGGCATAATCGTTCCACTTATACATTCATAATTCTGGGACTCGCGAAAAATAAAAAAATTCGCAACATGATAAAGCTTTTCAAAAATGAAAAAAGAAAAAAGAAAACAGAAAAACTTACCCCCAAAAGAGAAAGAAACAACACGGTATAAATAAACACGCCAGAATCACCAGCACAAGTTGAATATACAATCGCGCAGCACTATTTAATGAATGAATGAATGAACGTTTCAAACGTGTTGTATGTGAAAACTGAACTACCTGTAGAGGTAAAGTGGCCACCTCGTGGCTCGTGTATCGTAAAAAAAACGAAAAACTGGATGTAGCGAATAGAATGCGTCATGCACTCAGCGCAGCCAATCGTATTACAGGTTAAGAACTTTGATTTTTTGCTCCAATACGAATATACAGCAACAAAACGAAACGATATGTTGGAGAGAATGCGGATTTCCCAAGTAAATGGCAAAAAACTAGTTTATTGGCGGAGATGGTGCAGTATTTTTTTTCTCCCTCTTCGTATAATTCGTACAGATTAGATTAGATTTATACGTAGGTATTATACTCGTATTATGGTAATGATGCTGAAATTACTTTGGTATCTGGTATCGTCTCTGACGTCCGAAGAAAAATATTAACAGGATGAGGATGTAGGGCTATACACAGACGTACATCCATTGGTATAAATAGTACCTATGGATGTACGTCTACATGCCTCATGCCTATAAAAGATATTGTGGAAAAATTCTCATCATAGATCGCTAAATATGTACCCACTACCTAGACCTACTATTTGTATACATACATACATACGTAGGTGGTAGATACGTACAGGTAATTAACAATCAATAGCGGAAATTTCCAGAGCTCAGCTGGCATCACGTTAGAGACTTTATAATATTTATTACATCAGCGACTTGCCAGGCGATTGCGATTAATTAACATCTTACACTTATACAGGCGACGCGACGATTATCCAATGGAGCGAAGAAATGGCGCGAATAAATTGAAAAATATCATTTCACGGTGTAACGCGATATGGTTTAGATAGCTCGATCCTGATACGGCGTCATGTATCTACACAAATATATTCTATAGTAAAAGTAATTGTACCAATTATACCAATTACTTTGAGGTAATAAAACCTTATTTCGGCATTGTTATTTCATTTTATCTTGTAATCTAATGTACACCATAGAATTGTTTTATCTTTCTGTCTCGCTTCTCCAATACCTAATAATAAAGATATATTCGCATATCTTCTACTATCTAATTTTTTATTAGCCTGGTTTTCTATGTCATATTGTTAGTAAAAACTGGGCTATTATAGTCTATCGAACAATGACGGATGGTAGGGAAGGAGAGAGTATTGACGAAATCCTTTTTGGGGTCATACAATACCATTTAGACCAATTTTGGTCATATATGATATTTATATTATTTCTTAGTTTTTTATTTTTTTGTTTTATTTTTTCATTTTTATTTTTTCAAATTTTTTACATTTTTTTATTTTTTATTATTTATAACTTTTACAATTTTTTTCTATTTTTTTATTTTTACATTTTCCTATTTTTTTAATATTTTATAATTTTTAACATTTTCTATTTTTTTAATTTACTATTCTTTCTATTTTTTCATTTTTTTATTTTTCTTTATTTTTATAATTCTTATCTTTTATTTTTCATTTTTCATTATTTCAATTTTTTTCAATTGTTAATTAAAAAAATTATTTGCTCAGCTTGATACCGACAAAAATCAATTAATTTTGGGCAGTAAGCTTATATTAGAAGTAAATTTGATATTTTTGAGTTGGGATGATCTTAGGCGAAAATTCAAGTACGTCCAAATTTTGGAAAGGAGCTACTGAAGGGTAAAAATTGCAAAAATTGATTGTTTTTGAGCTAATCGATAGAGAATCCAAAGTTGTATAATATAACAAAAGATTAGCTTTTTCTCCTTTTTGGCCATAAAAAAAGAATTTTTCACTCATATCTGGCCTCCAAATTAAAGTAGGGGGTTGAAATTTATCATATATAGTTAGAACAGGCCCTAGATATGCCTCTTGGAGATTTTAATTTTTTAGCTCTATCGTAAATCCTCACAGCTCTGAAAAAGTAGTTTTTTGGTCGAGTTTCCTTATGTTTTTAGTTTGCATCACGCAAATCTCTCTTCCAAATTGAGCTAGAAAATTGAAATTTAGTAAGTAGATGTAATAGTAGTTCTAGATGCACATTTCGGGAGTGTCAACTTTTCAGCTCCATTGCATCTTCTCATAGCCCCAAAAATGTACTTTTTTAGTTAGTTTTTCTTATTTTTCAAGTTTGTGGCATGCATAACTACTCTCCTTCAAATTCAGCAATGAAGTTGAAATTGTAGGGGTCTCAGATGTGTTTTTGGGGATTTAAACTTTTCAGTCCCATTATATCCCTTGACAGTCCTAAAAACATTTTTTTTTGGTTGGTTTTCGTTATTCTTACAAGTTTATAGAACTTATAACTACTCCCCCACTATGAGCTGAGAGATTTAAATTTTTTATAAAGATTTATTAAAGGTCTCAGATAAGGCTTTTTGGGTGTTACAACTTTTCAAACCCATTGCATCACCTGACACCCCTGAAAATGCAGTTTTTTGGTCGGTTTTCTTTATTTCTGAAGTTTGTCACATGCATAAATCCCGTCTAAACTGAGCTAGGAGGTTGGAATTTTGAGTACAGATTTAGTGAGGGTTTCAAGTGTACCTTTTGGGGCTTTTAAATTTTTGGCCCCATTGCATCCCCTCACAGCCTTAAAAATGTAGTTTATTAGTTGAATTTCCTTATTTTTCGAGTTTGTGCCATGCACAACTCCCCTTCCAAATTATGCTAAGAGGTTGGAATTTGTGTGTAGCTTATGTAACGGGCCTCAGCTATGCTTTTTCAGAGTTTCAACTCTTCAGCCCCATTGCATCCTTCAACAGACCCAAAAATATAGTTTATTGGTTATGTTTCCTGATTTTTTTGAGTTTGTGACATGCACAACTCCCATTCAAAATTATGCTAAGAGGTTGAAATTTGTGTATTGGTCTCCGATGTGTTTTTTCAGGATTTCAGCTCTTCAGCCCCATTGCATCCTTTACCAATCCCATAGTTTATCGGTCGTATTTCCTTATTTTTTTGAGTTTGTGGCATGCACAACTCCCATTCCAAATTATGCTAAGAGGTTGAAATTTGTGTATAGGTCTCAGATGTGTTTTTTCAGGGTTTCAACTTTTCAGCCCCATTGCATCCCGTAGTAGCCTCAAAAATGTAGTTTTTTGGTTGGTTTTTCATATTTGTCAAGTTTCTGGTACAAATAACTCTGCTCCAAACTGAGCAAGAAGGTTGAAATTTTGGGTATAGATGTAGTGGGAGTTTCAGATGTGCCTTTTGGGGATTCTAACTCTTCGACCCCATTGCATCCACTGACAGCCAGAAAAGTATAATTTTTTGGTAGGGTTTTCTTATATTTCGATTTTGTAGCATGCATAACTCTCCTTAAAATTGAGCTAGGAGGTTGATATTTGGTGTTTAGATTTAGTAGGGGTCTCAAATGTGACTTTTGAGGGTTTCAACTTTTCAGATCTATTGCATCCCGTCACAGCCCCAAAAATGTAGTTTTTTGGTTGGTTTTTCCTTATTTTTCAAGTTTTGCATAACTCCTCTCCAAATTCAGCTAAGAGGTTGGAAATTGTTTATAAAAAAAAACATCACAAAGTTCTCTTTTTTTTCATAAATGTACAGTCCGCAAATTTACTTTACTTTCGAAAATCAGACTCAAGAAGTAACGCATTACGAGGCTTTTTTTTTTAAATTGTTTTTCTTTTGTTCGAAAATGAACATTTTTTTTCTACTTTATCACCAAGTACAATTCAAACGATCGATTCGACATTGATACACATATCAACGAGTAGTAAGTTGAGTACAAATACACGTTCTGTATGAGCTAATAATTAGCCAAAATTTCGACTCGTATTCGTATAATTTGTCGTCAATCGATCGCACTAGAACGTGTTAAATCGAGACAAATGTAATAAAATTTTTTGAATCAAAAAACAAGTTCATTATTATCTTAAAGAAGTAATCATACTACATCTACAAATTTAATAAGAATCGTATTTAAAAAATCAAGATCAACGATAATGCAACTTTCCTCGGCACCAAAAAAAATCCCTAATTAAGGATAAATCGCGTGTGCCTTGATGGTAAGTACATATTTGTAACCGGTTACAATGTATGATAAGTATATCCCTCGTACTTGGCTCTCTTTAAAAGAATTAAAGAAATTAGCTATCTTAACCTGTTAATTGTAGGTAGATAAACTTAAGCGGACAAATTTTTATAATAAAATAGGTACGTAGCGTAAAATATTCCAAATTAACGCATTTAGCTTAATTATGTATCTACACAACTACCCACTCAATAAGTATGCTTATTATTTCAAAAAATCAGACATAATTAATTAAATTGAAACCAGTTATTTGGAGTGAATTTTTTTTTACGCGATTAAAATAATAAAATAACAATTCGCAAAAATATTATACTTACCAAATTCAAGTTTGTAAATTTAGCTGGGCAAGTTTCACTTTCGTACATTGGATTTTAATGGCATGCGTAAATCCATAAAATCACATTCACGAAGGTTGTTAAATTCATAGGTCAATTTTGGCATTAATAAAGATGAATAATAAATACAAATGAATTGTGGGAAAGTACCCCAACGTAAGGGGCTTACTCTGAGTAGGTAATGTTGTAGCAACTGGTCTAATAATTTTGCACTAAAATTATGAATAAGAATACGATACATAAAACATTCATGGTAAAATTAAAATACAGATTGATCTTAAACGAAAACGTACTTATTAAAGTTTTATACAGCTTTTTTAAATTGAAAAATCCAACAACTTTTTTTAAAACAATTACGCACTACTAAAATTCTTCCTAATTAACCTAAGAGACGATTAAACTTTTATATATTAAAACATCGTAATATGTTGCTCATTAAGCCTGATTTTCATGCAATTTTGGAGTTGTGTGAATTTTCTCTTTCACATCAGAAGAATACAACACAGCCATGCCCTGCGATGCTTTTCCTTTATGAGTGGTAAGTGTAAAGGCAGAGTTTGGAACGAATACTATTGACTTTTTTAAAGATGAAAATAAGGGGACTCCTTTTAGCCTCCTTATTGCCTCAGAGGGCTGATTCTTAGCATGATTTTCTATGTCATAATTTGTCAATGAAAATCAAGCTATGACAGTCTATTGACGGATGAGAGGGATATGTTAACAAAATCTGTTTTGACGTTCTAGAAGACTATTACGACTGTTTTTAGCCATGTCAGATATTTATTTTCATTTTTTTCCCTCAAAAACTAAAGAATTATTCGCTCAACTCGACAGCGATCCAAATCAATCAAACGTTGGAAATAGACTTCGATTGGCGGCGGATTTGATATTCGGGAGTGGGGTTAACCCCGCGTCAAAATTACGTTGTGCCTAAATTTAGGAGAGGGAGTGTTGAGAGGCTGAATTCTCAAAAATGGTTGGTTTTTGAGCTAATCAATTGAAAATCCAAAGTTGTATAACATGTCCAAAAACCAGCCTTCCAAGTCAATTAGGAGAGGAAATATGAGGGGTTTTCCCCTTTTGACCTTGAAAAAAGGCTGTTCCTCCCATATCTTCCTAATTAAGCTAGGCAGTACAAATTTGGTATGTAGACATAGCAGAAGCCATAGATGTGACTCTCGAAGGTCTAAAACCTTTCAGCCTCATTTCACCCTCTCACAAGCCCAAAAATGTTGTTTTTTGGTCGGATTTTCTCATTTTTTGAGTTCATTCCTCGCATCCCCCCCCCCCATTGGGCTAGAAAGTTGAAAATCGGTATGTAGTTCTAACATAGGTTCTAGATGTGCCTATTGGTGGTGCCGACTAATTAGCTTCATGCACCCCCTCCCCCTCCCCTTACCACAGATTAGGAAAAAACATCACTTAAATTCACATGATTATGATATTTCACGAAAATCATGCTGAAAAGCATCGCATTGCGATGTCACCCAATCGGAGTTTGAACGATTCTGATTGGTATCGAGTAAAGTAAATAATTTTAATCAGAGGGAGGTAGAGGGGAAAAATAAAAAAATATTCGACATAACAAAAAATGGCCTTATTGGCCTCAGAGCGGATGGCATTTATGCCTCCAAAGCCAGTTTTCTTTTTGAAGTTTTCATTTGTACAAGTTGGAAAAAATTTTAAACCCCCTCCCCCTTCCCATCCTTTCGAAACATATATTTTGAGATGCTGAATCTAGCTGAATTCAAACTGGAAAAAATTTTTAAGGCACGTTCATTCTACACAAGTTTGCTTCTTGGTAAGTTTTTTCTGCGAGTCGATGCACCGTTCTCGAACAAATTCGAAAAATATGTTTTTAATATTTAGAAAATTTCACAATAATTTGTGTGTGACGTTAGCGGGCTTTTGAGCCAAAAATGAATTATGCAGCGAGATCCAGCATCTCAACATGCATCTTTCTGGTGAGGCATTCTAAAAATGTTTACAACTTGTAGTAAGGAAACTCAATGATTTTTTTTTTTTCTCGTAAATGGTTCTACTTGGGAGTCCAAGCAACTTGTCTCTCCTCTTTACCACAAAAACTTGACGAGCTTAAGTTTAATTTGGAGGGATTTCAATTTAAAGTGAATTATGCCAGTTACCTATAAAATTTAACCAAATCAAAGGATTATTTTTTTCTATTCAATGGAGCTGAAAAATGAAAATCTCCAAAACACATATTTAGGACCTTCGCTCAATCTACTTACTGAATTTAGAACTCGCAACTCAGTTTGGAAGGGAGATATATGAGAAATGGCAACCTCCCTTCATAATTGATTTATGAAGCTCATTTTTGGATATGTTATACAACTTTGGATTCTTTATCAATTGACTCAAAAACGAAAAATTTTGTAGTTTTTATCCCTCAGCATACTCTTCCCCTGACTGGGACATTGGTGAATTCTGACCGGAGGTCATCCCTATTTGTATCCATCTAATGCGATGTCAGTCTGAGCCTGTTGGCCGAATTTGTGCGATTTTGGCCAATTTCGAGCTGAGTAAATGATTTTAATCTTTGGGGAGGACGAATAAAGATAAGAATAAATTTCTTGGCATGGCCAAAAATGGTCTTAATGGTCTACTAGCACTTCAAAACGGATTTTGATGACATCCCCTCCCCCCTCATCCGTCATAAGTCGATAAACCATAACAGTTCGTTTTTCATCGACAATATGATATAGGAAATCAGACTAAAAAATAATTTTTCCAACTATATCAAAAAGTACATTTCTTGAAGTTTTGCGAAAAAATAAAATCGAAGTTATCAAGCGTTTTGTTTTTAAATTTAATAATGATTTATAATTTTTCGATCTTTGAAGGGGGAGGGGGAGGGAAGCAAACCCTCCAGCTACGTCAGCGAGCATAAGTCAATGACACGATATATTCGTGATCTTGGTGAAAGATTTGGGATCATAGAACAGGTTACAAATGAGATTCCACGATACACAAATGAGTAAAATAAAATTACTAAATAGCCTGCAGTTCGTATTAGGTTTTTTGTTTGTTTTTTTTTTTTATACAAAAACAAAGTTAAACTAAACTAAACAAAAGATTCAGAAATAAAGTTAGTTGCGAAAATTATACCTATGCCTTTGTTCTTCTTAGGTTGAATGCAAGCAACCGCATTTTGATCGAGGTCGACTACTTATACAGATTGCAGTAGTTTAGAAAAATATGGCGAATGGTAGGTACATCATTGATTTAAGTAGGTACCTTTATCTAGCTAGCGAGTGACAATGGCATTGTAAAATTTTCGTACGATATACTAAAAATCCTAGCAACGAACGATCTACGTATACTTTTTCAGAAGAACATTTGAAGGTGCTCACATTAAATTGCAAACATCTGCTATTTTATATAACTTTTTCACGATGCCAAAAATATCTTTATATACGTAACTTATTATGCAGATTTTATTCGCCATTGGAATCGTGACTTTTTGAAAAAAATAAATAAATAAAAAGACATCTTCGATAACAGCATGATAAACAGATAATTACCTAGGTAAAGTAAATTTTTCGTTTTTTATAATTTAGAAAAACGCGTAAGTTAATAAATATGTAAAAATCATCGATCGTTCAAATCAAATCTTATCCTTCTATCCATTGAGTACGATATATCTGTATACTTATAACATCGAACTCTTACGTAATATTCACAACGAGGAAATCAGTTTTCTATAATAAAAAATATTTTAACGCTGAAATTGAAACGGAATTTTTCCAACGTTGAAAACATTCGTCAACATTGAATCTCGCCCTATATCATAATATTGTATTATTTTCCAACATCTATTTACTATAGAGAACACCTTGTGATAACCACACAAGTGACCTTGATTGTTGAATGCCCCAATCCAGTATAAAATTTGCGATCGGAAATTACCAGCCAGCAACGAAGATGAATTTCCACTCTCGAATAGATGAAAGGCAAAAAAAAAAAAAAAACCAAAACGACAAAACCCAGTATCCGGAGGTACGTATCACTTTTGGATGTAAGTAGGTTAATTGAGAGAAAGATGCAAACCAGAATAGATATTTGGTCGGTACTTCGCACAAGTCTACAAGTCGACAATAGACGACGATGTTAGGAGGAAGGGAAAATGATGCTGTCGAAATTTTCCATATCAATATACAAGCTCGTTACATTAACAAAGTTAGTTCTTAGTTAGTGGTAGATTTTATAATACACATTACACGATGAAGTAATAATATACGACGATGTGTGATTTCGCTGGTCATTATATCTACTTAACAGAAGCACGAGATTACTGACCTTGGTTCATCGCTAAAACAAATAAGTGCCGCCGTCGTATTCGTCGTCTACATCGCATCGTCGCCCAACAAGTCGTAGTAGGTAATCCTTTTTTTTTTTCTGCATTATTATTATTATTATTATTATTATTTATATCACGGCCTTCGTTATTATACGCGCCCCGATGATATAACAAAGTGTGAAATGGGTTCAATTTCTAAACTATTCCCTGTTTACACGATTTTATACTCGTATAAGTATATTTTTTCATGCCTATATGTATGGTGTAGGTGTATGTACACTGTATACAAATTACCCATACATAGGTATCCTACCAACGTGAAAGATTCACGATCAAGTTCAATGCGAAAAAATTTCATTAAAAGGAGAATTATTGTCGCTTTCACGAGCATCGTCGATGATACCGGTTCATTGTTTACGTAATTTTGGCCGCTATCCAATCCAAGGCCAGAGTCTGCCATCCAAGTTTCAAACATTATTAATATGTGCGATGTATCACCTCTGCAAAATATCAACAACTCGCTCTTAAACCATCCTCCGACCATCTTCGAGACGTACTATACGAGGTACATACGACAAAAGTAATAGCCTAGCTACCATATTCATGAAATGATCATATATATATATATCTGTATAGGTATAACAGAGCTAGTAGAAGCCATCGTTAACAGAAATACTATAAGGATATAATGAGAGATGCAAGTATTCGGCAATAACTCCTTGGTAAGCCATCAAGTTATTTTTCTTCATTGAACGAAAATTATGGTAAACAAAATTTAATGATTAAAACGTGATTAATACGTTTAAACGATTCGTTTTAATGTTATTTTCATTAAATTTACATTATCTCGATTTGCGAGTAATTTTTTTTAAAAGAAATTCTAATTGCTCCACGCGCATTTAACGTATAGTTTTATCGGTGCTAGTTACTTATTAGTTATTTGTTATTCTCGACGTACTCGGCAAATAAGATATTTTAATAGTTTATTGTACTATATTTAGTATCTTTCCATTTTCGTACAAGCATATAGATGGGTATATCTTGGAAGAGTAAACACATACTGCGGTCTTATAGGCGCCAATATTGGTAATACTCGTAAGTACGTACGTATAATGACAATGAAAAATGTCGATGGTTGTTCGGTTGGCAGGATATTTCGGTGGTGTGAGTATTTTAAAAAAGAACTCGCAAAATAGTCCAGTCAAATTAGCACTAAATAACGCCGGAAAAATTTATGGTGTAGATCACCTCCCCTAAACAGCATATCGGACTGGTGCTTCTCCCCCAATATACCCATTTGTGCCACAGAAACAGGTTTTTTTCACCAACAACGTTGCCTAACTTTGTTCCTGAACGCGACAGAGAAAAAAAATCAAATCAAAAAATGTAGCTGGTCGAATTTCCAACAAAAAAGGTTATTACACATTTTTTTCGAAAATCGATAGAAACACATTAAAATAAGTTTGAAAAGGACGTGTTGTGTGCGAACGTGATATTCCGCGTGATGTTTCTAACGTGTCGCGAGAGCCTGCGGCCAACATTCGAATATACGCGGGCTCCATTTTTTTTCAGCATACCTGAAAAGGAGGGGGCGGGCCAAATTTCGTTCTTTTTAGAAATCTGCAAACGATGGGTTCACAACAGCTGCGAAATGATTTTAAAGTAATGTGCCAAACATTTTAGTTTTTCAACTCAATTTTTTCAATTTGCAAAACTTATTTTGAGTTCAAAAATTTTTTAAAAATCGAAAAAAAAAACTGTTTTTGAAAATTCTTTAAAAAATGGAACTATTACACATATTTAAACTCAAAATAATCGTCGATAGCAAGTTTTCACCAATACCATATTTCAATTTTACCTTCAATAGCTGAATCAGAAGAGAATATCAATGATCCAGGTTTCAAGTAGCTGTAAAAACTGCGATGAGAATAATAAATTTTATAAAGTTAAAGTCATTTTAAAATATTACAAGTATATATTGTACCTTTATTCAAACAATAATTACTTTAACATAAGGTAACGTAGCATTTAGTCAGTGTAATTCGTTTAAGTATGTTGAAAGAAAATTGAGCCCGCGAGTCTACAAACGTTGGCCGCCTGGCTCTCGCGACACAATGGAAGCATCACGCGGAACATCATGTTCGCGCATAACGCGTCCTTTTCAAACTCATTTTAATGTGTTTCAATCGATTTTAGAAAAAAATATGTAATAACCTTTTTTGTTGGAAATTTGACCAGCTATATTTTTTAATCCAATTTTTTTTCTATATCGTGTTTAGGAACAAAGTTATGCAAAGTTATTGGTAAGAAACCTGTTTTAGGGGCACAAATAGGGATATTGGGTGAAAAGCACTAGTCCGATTTTGTATGTTGCTTATGGGGTGGTGATCTACAATTCTGCCAAAAAAAATTGATCATATATTTTTCGTTATTTTATCGTTTTTTTGCGCTAATTTAACTGGATTAAAATATATTTAAGATGTAAACTGGGAATTTAAAAAATATACCCTGGTATCCGTGTACGTTGCAGGAAGTAAGGCATATATTAGATTTTAATTTTTTTTTTTCAAAGTTGACTACCTCTCCAAATACCCATCTTATGAATATTTAAATAATTTGATACGAATTGGCACAAATAGGTAATCTATTTCTTACGGATGGATAAATGATGGATACTGTTTTGCAGAGAAAAAAAACATATATCCTCAAAAATATTCCATATTCTACCTAGATACTTGTGGCAGACTCTCAATTACAGAAGAAAAGGATTTCGCTCGCAACTTATGTCGATTTTTGTTCTAGACCAACAAAACAAATAAACATAGCCCAGATGCCAATTTTTCCTTTTCTTAGAGTGCACTCCCATCCCATATTTCAAATGCTTGTATCACTTGATGAAAAAAAAATTTTAAATAAAAGTTATTCCTCAACATCAGATCTAAGATTCCATTTCTTATTCAAAAACAATCTCGTTTATGAGAACAAATTCTAATCTAGCTCCAAAACTTCAATATTAAATATTTGAAACCACGACTTAATATTTTTCAAAACATATTGCCTTTGTGGCCGGAGACAGGCGTGCTCCAAATTGAATTTCTACAAGAACCGATGATATTTTTACAAATGTATAATATTTGCACCAGGGGGAAGGAGGGAGATTTAATGTCATGGTACTGGAGGAGTTGTAACTCTATAGAATGAAACTTTTATCAAGAATAGTTTTTTCTGTCTCTGCGAAACATTTCATAAAAAATGTAACGAACGTGATTTTTTATGTTTTTTCAAAATTTTAGGAAGTAGTGTTGCTCCAATATGGATTTTTATAAGAAATAAAATTGTAGATCTAGTGTTGAGGAACAACTTTCATATTGAAAATTTTTTTGTAGGACCAATACACTGGAGGATATGAAGGATTTGAAATATTATAGGGTAGACTCCGGGAAAACGAGGGAGGGATAAAAATAGATATGTAGGCTAAAGCTATTGGTCTTTCTGTCTAGAACAAAAATCAATCATAAAATTACTTTTACTAATAACCCAACTCAGATGACAAATTTTATCCTTCCTGATTAATTATTGCAGGTAAGGGCATATCTACGACCTGTACTAAATCTGTATAATGAATTTAAACTTTCTAGCTCAATTTGCTGGGGAGTTATGCGAGGAGCAAACTCAAAACACAAGAAACACCGTACAAAAAACTACATTTTTGGGCTGTAGGGAGAGGAGGGAAATGTCTGAAAAGTTTTAACCTCTAACAGGCGCATCTATGACCCCTACTAAGTCTACATACCAAATTTCCACTTCTCAGCTTGATTTGGAAGGGAGATATAATATAAACAGCCATTTTTCAATGTCAAAAAGGAGAAAACCCTTTATATCTCCCCCTCCTCCAATTGATTGGGTAGGCTGATATTTGGATATGTTATACAATATTGGATTTCTTATCGATTGGCTCAAAAAAGAACAATTTTTTCGATTTTATCCCTACAGCACACCCCCTCCCCTTCTTTCAAATTTTGGCACAACTGAATTTTAACCTGAGGTCATCCCCACTCCAGAATATCAAATGGTTCATCAATCGAAGCCTATTCTCTAAATTTGATCGATTTTGATCGGTATCGTGCTGAGAAAATAATTTTTTAGTTTCTTGAGAAAAAACTAAAATAAAATAAATAAAAAAATTATAAAATTAATTTAAAAAATTAAAAAATTAAAAAAATGCCAGAATAAAAAAAATATAATATCCATAGCCAAAAATGATCGTAATTGTCTTCTAGGATCCCAAAACAGATTTTATAAATCCCCCCCCCCAATCTGCTATAGGTTGATATACCATAATAGTCCGGTTTTCATTGACAATATCACATAGAAAATCAGGCTAAAAACCTCTGAAAAAGTGAGGACATTATGATATTTGTTAATAATGATAATTTTGGGTGCAGTATAAATACGTGTAAAAATTATATCTTTAAATAAAAATTTTTAAAAAAATCAATTTCAAAAAAATTTTTGAACTTTGAGTCAATTTTTTAAAATTAAAATATTGAGTTGGAATGCATAAATTTTTACCACATCATTATGAATTTATTTCGCAATTATTATGATCGCACCGCAGTTGGCAGATTTTGGAAAAAAGCAAAATTCGGCCCAACTCAGTTTTTATGTTGACTTTTTCTCCTCCGCGAGTTTTTTTTGGCTATTTTTTCAAACTTGATGTAGAAGTGAAGGCACTTTGGGAGAGTGTTATGGAACTTTTGCGAATTTTTCGAACCCTAAACATGACTTTGAAATGGACTTTGAAAACATGGGTAGGCTTGTAGGGTGACCTTTTTTGAGCAGATGAATGAAAATAATTTTCACGTATTATTTAGAGTATTTTACAATAGCCAGAATTTTTTCAAATTTTCTCCTCAAGTATCGGCCTTCTCGTTAGCTTCCCAAAACCACTTTCTCCCCCTTCGCTTAATGTCAATTTCTAACCAAATAATACGTTATTTGAACTCTACGGAAGGTCCCACCAGTCCAAAAAATTTGAAAAAATTCTGCCAAATGTAAAATACTCACTCGTAATAATAGGAGAAAATGTTTTCCAACTGCTAGCTCAAAAATGACGCCCTACAAGCTCATCAAACATTTTCAAAGTCCATTTCAAGATCGTATTTAATATCCGAAAAGTCTAAAAAAATTTCACAACACCCCCCCCCCCTTCACCACCTCAGGTACCTTTACCTTCATACGAAGTTTTGAAAACTTGCGACGAAAAAGAAATTAACGTGATAACCTCTCCGACAGCACATTTTTCACTGTCTCACCAGCTCCCAGGCGAATGCACTTAAAAATCATCCCGAGTCGTTTGAAAAATTTTAATTTTTAGACCGAAGGGCTATGGCCTTTTCTAAATATACGATTTATTCCCACTAGTTAACAGGCATTGTTCGCTAACAAGTCCAGTGTTCCTTTTAAAACCACAGTAGATCCTTGGTTGAATCAGAAATTATTTTCAACGACAATATAAAATTTTACAAAATTATACGAAAAATATGGTTTCCGTAGTATAGCTAATTGATATCAAAAACTACAAGGTTATTTACGAAGTTCATTTTTTACTATACAAATGAACTTTAAACTTTGCACGTCCAAAGTAAATACCTGCATGACAAAACATACCGACGATGATATTTTTAATAAACATAATAATTTTTAAACTGTCGTCAAGTCTATTCAAATGAAAACAGGTATCGAGTCTGTTGGTTTAATTCATAAAAACTTTGTATCGCGTATTTATACCAACAATATGACTAATTATGTCAGCCATCAGTCAAAACCAATATTACTACTGTATACATATAAAATTCCGACGCCGGGCTGACCAATAATGACGTAAAAATTACTCAAAATTATAAGTATAAAAAATAACTCACCGGAAACGTTTGTTGAAATTTCCAATTTGAATCTAAAACAAAAATTTCTTATGTAATGAAATTCCATCAATAAATAGGCCTACATACGTAATTTATTATAAAGTGGTTGAAAAAATTATATACGAATTATATAATATGTAATCTCATCAATGACATCGATACGCTTCTTTAGTAAGTATACATACATACATTTAAAAAGGGTGTAAAAAATTTGAGTCGCGCCAAAGGTCATTATATTAATGGTTCAAACGTATACAATGTTTCAATTATTCCAAGGCGAAAGAGCTTACGAATTTGCCATATTCGCAGGTCATGTAAGTAAGTATTTAGATTACGAATAAGAGAAAATCGTGATTCACGGTGACGAGGGACACGTGAGAACATCCGAAGCATATTAAATACTCGTTCGGTTATAATATCTTAATACCTATATGCATTGTATATGCTTCGTATAAAAACATAACATCGATAAGTACCAACATATACATAGATAGATGTACATCTACATATTTACAACACTCTCAACAGTTAAGAGTATAAATCGGTAAAAATTTCTTCTTTTCTACCACTAAATTGGACATAACCTGTTATAGGTACCATGACCTTTACAGGTACCTACGTAAAATTTACGTACAACAGATAACTACTCGTACACCTATTGACGGAACCATTCGATATAATAATGAAATTTGTTTACGCACAAAGTACCTACTTATTATTACACCGATTCGATTACTATATAGGCAATGTCATCAGCCGAACTGACGTAGAAAATTTACCTCATTTGGCAGATGTACATAGGTATATAAATTTCGTATACGTCGATACAAAATAAACCGGTTTGAAAATGATCTTCATTGAAATCAGAGTCAATGTTAAAGAGCAGACTAATAAAATATCATTCGCATGGGTGGATTATTTTTGCATTCTTTATGTGAAAAAATTTACAGTTATGGAATTTAAAACTGCTGCCGCGTAATTCCCCAGTAAATATACGTTATTATTTGGCTTATTTTTTTTGTTTTTATTTAAATTTAGGATGGATAAGTAGGTAGATAGGTAGATATATATTTACATCTATGATGGTTAAAACAAGACTATGGTAGGAACTACATATTACATGTACGTCACATCTAAACAAAAGATTTAACAACTTAAATCCAATAGAGATTATAATATTTTCATTTCAAAATAATAGCCAAAAAACAAATTAAATGAATTTGACTCCTACGGTTACTCGATCCTTGAAATTAAAGCTCTAGACGACATTTCGCAATATGTTATGAAAAAAAATACGAATACAGATATGGAAATTGCAAGGGTTACAGAAGAACACCCTAAAGGTATATCTGTAATATTTTAAATATAGCGGATTATGAAGGTGAATCGAAGTAATGCAAAACGATCGTAAGTTTTATATTCTTTTATTTGAAAATCTGATATTATTTCATTTTAGTTTGATCGTCCTGTTTAAAAAAATAATCCTCAAAGCGTAATTAATCGTTTTTGACCATTTTTAATCGTGTATATTTAGCCCGACTTGTTATGTCATATTGTCAATGAAAATCAGTCTATTGTAGACTATCGACGTACGGCGTATGGAGGAGGGAGTGTATATGAAATACGTTTTGAGGTCCTAGAAGACTGTTGTGGTAATTTTTCGCCACATCGCATAAGACTAAGATCATTTGCTCCACTTGATACCGAAAAAAATCGCCCAAATTTGGGCAGTAAGTTTTTATTGGCGATGGATTTGATATTTTTAGGTGGGGATGACCTCGGGTCAAAATTCAATTATACCCAAATTTTGGGGAGGGGTTGTTGAGGGGCAAAAATCGCAAAAATTGTACCTTTTTGTGCCAGTCGATAGAGAATCAGAAGTTATGCAATATAACCAAAAATCAACCTTCTAGGTCGATTAGGAGGGGAGATATGGATAGTTTTCCCTTTTTTGGCCTTAAAAACAGACTTTTGCTCTCATATCTTCTCTACTAATTGAGCTAGGAAGTTGAAATTTGATATGTAGACGTGTTGGAAGTCTCAAAACAACCTTTCAGAGGTTTATAATTTTTAGCCCCACTATACCGCCTCATAGTCCCGAGAAAGTGGTTTTTTGGTCGTTTTTTTTTTCAATTTTTCGACCATGTCTTGAGCACATCTCCCCTTCAAATTGAGCTAAAAGATTGCAATTTGGCATCTAGATTTAGCAGGGTTCATGGATGTGCATTTTGAAGGGTTCAATTTTCGGTCTCCTTGCACCATATTACAGCCTCGAAAAAATGGTTTTTTGGTCGATTTTGTTTTTAAATGTTTCGAGCCTGTTTCAAGCACATCTCCTCACCAAATCGAGCTACGAGGTTGAAATATGGCATATACATTTAGTTGAGGTCATAGATGTGCCTTTTAGGGGTTTCAATTTGAAGCTCTTTTGCACCACCTCACAACCCCAAAAAAGTGGTTTCTCAGTCGTTTTTTTTTTATTTTTTGAGTTTGTGCCACGCATATCACCTCAAATAATTTTCAAAATCATCAGGGAATCCTTACATCGATACCGATGCCTGGAATTTTGAATTTTGAACCTCCCTCCCCCTAAACTTTGGGATCAAATTTCTTTTGAAGAGCTACATACGTTCATAATTCCTCAGCAGCATAATCGAAATTCGACATAATAATCACTGCGATACTTACGTACAGGTTTTATGGAATTTCAATTTTTGAACCCACCCTTATGGTGCCCTGTTACGATTTGATAAAGCTTGAATAGTGCATTCGAAGCTCGGAATAACAACATGTATGCTTAACTTTTCTGACATTACAAATTTGGAACTTCTTGAAAAGCATAGTTCGGGTCCGGGGTTGAAATTACTGCAAAAATCGTGTTTATCGCGTACAAAAAGCCCAAAATGAGGATCTTTTGATTTTTAGCTTGCTGGAATTTATCTCGGCCACTCGTTAATGTCACTTATTTACTTTTTTTTATTTTCCCCATAATCTCCCTCCTCCTCCCCCCTTCCGCAAAGAACACCAAAGGAAAAAATAAAATGTTCGTCATTTGATGCTCAATAACGTTTGTTTGAAGTAATTTTTCGAATTTTCTATTGAAACCGATCAAGACTCGGAAAAAGTCACGATTTTCTCATCAGAGGCCGTAACTTTCCACTTTGAGAAAAGGGGTTGTTCTTACATTTTTAAACTAATTTTCCATACAATACTGTTGATGAAAACCAAGCTATTACAGACTATCGAACAAAGGCCGATGGAAGGGGAGTATCAACGAAATCCGTCTTGAAGCCCCAGAAGACCATTGAGACCATTTTTGGCCATGTTAGAAATTTATTCCTTTTTATTTTTTTATTTTCTTCTTTTCCCAAACACTAAAATTATTTACTCTGTCCGATACAAACCAAAATCGCTTTAATTTGGTAAATAGGCTCAGTATGGTGGCAGATTAGATATATATGAGTGGGGATGAATTCGGGTCAAAATTCGCTTTTGCCTAAATTTGGAAAATTGAGTTCTAAGGGACAAAAATTGCAAAAATTGTTCCTTTTCAAGTCAATCGACAGAGAATCAAAAATTGCATATTATATCCAAAAATCAGCCTCCTAGGTCGATTGGAAGGGGAGATTGAGGGGTTTTCCTCTTTTTGAACTTCAAAGCAGGCGTTTCCTCCCTTATCTTCCATACTAATTGATCTGGGAAGTTGAAATTTGGTACGTAGACTTGGTAAGGGCCATTGATGCGCTTTTTGGGAGTTTCAACTTTTCAGCCCCATTGCACCACCTCACTGCTCCAAAAAAGTGGTTTTTGGTAGATTTTTCTTATTTTTTAAGTTTGTCGCACACATATCTCCTCTCCAAATAGAGCTAGAAGATTGAAATTTGGCATATGGAATTAGTATGAGTCCAAGTTGGGCATTTTTTGGGAATTCAACATTTCAACACCCTTGCACTCCCTCACAGCCCCAAAAAAGTGATTTTTCGGTTGTTTTTTCGTATCTTTTGAGTTTTCCCCACGCATATCTCCCCTCCTACAAAATTGAGCAAGAAAGTTGAAATTTGGTATGTAGATTAAGTAGTTGTCCTAAATAAGCCTTTTAGGGGTTTCAGGTATTCATTTCAATATCTACCTTCACCGCGACCACTACTGAAGAAAAAACATTCATGGCACTTTTTTTTTTAAATTCCAGCAAAGGACAATTTGTGTATTTTTTTAATTTTAGGAAAATCAGGTTTAGAAAACAACGGATTGTGATGCTTTTTTTTTCTTATTTTCTTTAGTAGTACAAAGTATAATGCAAAACAACCAGTCCTAAAAGTGAATTGCGCCGATTTTTGAAAATCATTTATCCGAATGCCCCCCCCCCCCTCTACCTCCTACGACAAAAAGTCAAAGGAGTAAACATGTTCGTCTTTTGGTGTTCTAAAACTTTGATTCCACTATTTTTTAGCCAGGTTTTCCGAAGGAAGACGTTTATTTGAATTTTATCTAGTTCTCCCAAGGAAAAAAATTAATTATTCCCCCCAATACCAGCCAAAATTGCTGAAATTTAAAATTTTTCCAAAACTCGCCGACTGTATTTTTCTATTAAAGTTTGAACGGTCCATGGTCCAAATTGAGGGAGGTTCGTTTTTGGGAATGCCAGTAAGAGGGGTTGAAAAATCGAAAAGTGAAAAAATTTCACTGCCAATCGACAGCAAGTCGAAAGAGCTATAATATATCCAAAAATGAACTGTCTACGTCGATTACAGCCTAAGAAACCGGTCCAATTGGACCGTTTTACAAATATTTCGACAATTGCTCGTCTGTACAGTACGTATTAATTCACCTAGAGGGTTGAAACTTGGTAGGTAGTTGACAGTAGTGCTTAGGGTGTGCCTTTTGTGGGTCTCGACTCTTCATTCCTAACCCGTCCTATTACAGGTCCAAAAACCCCATTTTTCCAACGTTTTCGATTAATTTCTCATCTCTACAGGTCGCCTTAATTGAGCTAGCGCCTTGAAACTTTGTGCATAGGATGGGGACATATGCATGGTGTGTCTTTTGGGGGTCTCAACCATCCCAGTTCAATTGGGCCCCTTTTATAGCCCCGGAAAGGAGAATTTTTTCCGAATTTAACGATAAATATGGGTAATCCTAATGCATTTCCATGGAAATCTTTTTTCACCGTCGATTTTTACGCGACGATGACGAAGAAATTAAAGGTCGGCTATCTATCTAAAAGTGTACCTATATTCAAGCTATGGCAATCTATTATCGCGGGAGGAAATGCAGGAATCAAGAAGTGTACCATTCTGAATTATCGATGCAGAGTGATGCTTTTTTTTTTTCGTGATTGTGTTATTTGAGAAGCTAATGCCGAATACCCAAAATTTGTATCACCTTTGCTCCCCAAAAAGAGAGCCAAAATTTGCATGGATTTTAGGGCGGTTCTAGAAGATTGCAATACTTACTCCACAGCACCTATTTACGAAATTTGCGCTTTTTGATCGAGTTTAGGCGATTTTTCAACTAAAAAGCCCATACTAGAAAGTAAATGTACCTACAATTTAAATAATAGTTCCAGCTTCGAAATATCGAAGCGAACACCTGCAATTTTATTGTTTGTAAATTTTTCCATTCTCGCATAAGATATGCGTATTCTTAAAAAATTAAAAAACGTACAAAATTAGTATCATCATTTTACAATTTAATAGCGAGAATTTTTTTTCAAAAATCCAGAGCATTAGAGATCTCTAGAGCAAAATCATTCGTCTAAGCCACCTATTTATGACCTTTATCTCGCGTAAACTTTCAAATACCTCGAGTGAAGACTTTGACTCCCTTCAAACTACCAATTCAAGTTATTTATAATAATTGAAATTTTTTCCTATCATTAAAATCCATCAATAAAAAAAATTACGCCAAGAATTCTCTACTCGAGAGAAATTCCTTCCGGAGCACATTTTACGACCATACCATTAAAATCATTCGAGCTACATATTACCAAAACGAGAAACAAAGCATCAACTCTGATGACCAATACGTTAAATAGTTTTCGTAAACATATTTCAAGGCTCCGAAGGATATCATAACGAGATGATGTACCGTACATATAGTATTATTATACCTCGTGGGATCTAACAAAACATCACGAACTAATTGGATCCTCGATGAAGGTTTTACCGAGAAAGAAAAAGAATGAAAAAAAATACCAAAAAGGTATCCATCCATCCATCCACGTTCCACGCACCCAAACAAATCAGGAAGTAGTCATAGCTACATAAGTAAGTTCTCCATACAGCGAACTCAAATTATATACACCCAGATATCTTGGCAGATATCCTAATCCGTTATTTGTCAAACTCAAAATATTAGCACGAATTTATGGTAGTTATTTTCTCTGCCAAATTTCTATCATTTTTTTGCCTACTACAACAACCAAGCTGCATAATTCTTTTGTTCTGGAAGGTATAGTTATATATCCGTAAAGACTACAAATAAGCAAATCATGGATATAAAAAGGCATAGATACAAATCTCCAGGCTATTTCCCGGTCCTATACTCGGCCATAGTCATTCTACAGTTATGCAGATTCTTTTACAAAACTAGAAGTAGCTCGCCTTCGCCAAAAAAAAAAAAATCACCGCGTAGAGAGCTTCATCGAAATGCAATTAATAATAAGATCGCATATATTGACCTTCGTACAGTTCGACTATTGTACCCCATATTATGATAATCTGTAACCATTCACTCTCTGGTGATGAAAAAAAAAAAAAAAAAAACGTGGAAAATTTACAAGAGTCCTTAACATATTTGCTGTGACGCTGTTGTATTCTTTTCACGTGTTTAGGCCATTAAACTTTTTTTGCAAAAGATAACATTTTTAGTGCCATTGCATTAATTGGAACTTGTATCGCCTAAGGACTGGCGTTCGTATATCCATATGGCTGATACCTGTAAACCTGTATCTTGGCATTATCAAACCCATCTTCGATATAAGAATTTTTACGTAATCGCCAACATATTGTAAAGTGTATAGACCTCGCGTGGCTCGAACGTTATTTTTTTAGCAAAAAAATTCACACGCTTAATACGTTTTCCCCGTCCGGGCGCGACGCTACGTATAAAAGAATATCTTCTAATTTTACCGGAGAATAGGAAAATTTCTTTCGTTTGCAATTAGTGGTTTAATTACTTCGTATAAACGGCGCTTAATCTCGTTAACCTTAACCCAGTTACGAGAACTTATTTCCCATAGGCGTTTATTTTTACATTTTGTTTGTACTGCTACGAAAGAATGCAAAAAAAAAAAAAAATCATCACAGGGCAAAAAAAAATTTTCAAATTGTTTTTAAATATCTATAATGAAATTAATAGCTCATTTTACATTTATAATTTTACTACTTGATCGGAATAAAAATTTTCAATCGACGATAAAAAAAAATTGACTTTTCACATGCGGGTAATTTTTTCTTCTCTCGATTACATTATTTTTCACAACGCTAGATAATCACGTGAGAAAATTTCACCGATAAACTAATACAAGACCTCGGTACGAACTTCCCAACTTCTCTGGATGTAATTAAATTTCTTGAAACTGTTTAAAATTACAGGTATTAACAATCAACGTTAAATGGATTGTTTTTTTCCATCGAGGAAATTTAATTCTACTTTTATCAAGTTCGTACCTACACCTTCGTATATGTAAATATGCATGTACCTTAGTTGTAGAAAAAAAAAAAAAAAAAAAGAAGCAACAACAACAAAAATTCACCTCAATGAAGCTATTTTGTTTAGTATGAGATACGCCTCTTATAAATATTTTTCACCAACCAACGAGAAAAACAACAACCGCAATAATTTACAGTAATTTCCTTCATCGTGTGCATCCGGTTCGAAATTTTCATACTTAAAATTAAAACAGCTTCGGGATATTTTTCCTCCAAAAACAAAAAAAAAAAATACCCAACGTGAACAAATTACCTTCTAACAACAAACACGTACAATGTCGATGTACTTCGATTAGAAATAATTTTAAATTAGAATATTCGTATTAGGTAACGTTGAAAGTTTTGTAATATTTTTATTTTCAACTTTTAAAATTAATGTTTTGTAATATAGTTTTTATTTGTACTCGAATGGATTTATTTATGAAGCTAGGTGTAGGTTTATTGACACCGATGGCAACGCTCGCCGTACGTAATTATTTTGAAATTTCTTCATCCTATTGATCGCTGTATCAAGATAAAATACTCGCAAGTAGCTGATAATTAATTAAAAATATATTAAGTATATTTAAAATGAGCAACCGTCAAAAGTCTTCTTACTGGTATCAATTTACCTGAATCATTAGGCCAATTTGAAATTAAGAAACTTGTATATTTTTAAAAATTTCAATTAATAAAACAGCCTATAATTTTGAAACTCTAGAATTATACCGTCAACTACACTGCACCGAATTTCTTTACAAGGTAAAAAGTCAAGGAAGGCTTCAGCGACGATACAGGTCATTCCGAGGTTTAAATTTCCTCATTATAACGGTCCTTTTCAGATTTTTTTGAAAATCAAAACGCAATATGGTGCTATAATTGTTGTAAAAGAGTATCAAATAAACACTTTAAAAAAAGGAAATACCCTTAATCTCAAATTTTCAAAATTTTCACCTAATATCACCGTGTAAAAAAATTCGAGGGTCAAAAAATTTCTCCAAGCATAGCTCCTCGGTCAAAATATCGTAAAAACGTCTGTAGCCTGATTTTCCATGATCCATGTCATATTGTGATTGAAAACCAGACTATAACAGACTACTGATATTAGGCAGATGAAAAAGGGGACCAGGAGAGTACCCCACAAGATTCGTTTTGGGGTCCTAGAAAATCACCCAGACCATTTTGGGCCACGTCGGATATTTATTCCTTTTCACCCCCCCACCACCAAAACGAAAATCATTCGTTCAACTCAATACAGACCAAAATCGATCAAATTTGGGCAATAGACTTGGATTGGCGGCAGATGTGATATTTTTGAGCGAGGATGACCTCGGGCCAAAATTCAATTATGGCCAAATTTTGGGGAGGGGGATGCTGAGGGGTAAAAATCGCAAAAATTTTTCCTTTTTGTGCCAATCGATAGAAAATCAAAAGTTGAACAACGTATCCAAAAATCAGCCTCGTATATTAATTAGGAGGGGATACATTTGAGTTTTCCCTCTTTTTGACCTTGAAAACAGACATTTCCTACCAATATCCCCGCAAAATTGAGCTAGAAGGTTGAAATTTGGCGTGTCGATTTAGTAGAGATCTTAATAGATGTGCCGTTTGGTGGTTTAAACCCTCCCCCTCCCCCTGTATCCTTTCTCAGTATCAAAATAGTGGTTTTTTGTTGGTTTTTCATATTTTTCGAATTTTTTCCAAGCATATCTCCCCTTTTAAGTTGGATAGGAATTTTAAAATTGGTATTTAAATTTAGTAAAGGCCCTAAATGTACCTTTTCGGAGTTACAGATATTCATTTCAATACCTATACCTGTACCTCCCACCACTACTGAAAGAAAAACATCCCAATGCGCGTCTTTTTTCTTTCATTCTACAAATGGACAATTCCCTTCTCTGCTTAACTTTAGAAAAATCAGGCTCAAAAAGTAAAGCATCCTGAAATTACGATGATTTTTTGTTAGTTTTGTAGAAAAACAAACCTGTATTCAAGCGCATTTGAGGAAAAGTTATGATTTTAATTCAAATGTTTAGAGCGATGACATAAACTTCTCTAAAATTTTTCACTCCTTAGGAGAGAAAGGGGGTAGAAATTGACAAAATTTCCAAGGCTTGCAGCAGCACACCCCAGGAAGGTATATGAAATTTTTTTCGTCAAAGTTCACGTTTAGATATGCACAATTTTTTCCAATTTTTCTGAGAAAGTAAACCGTTTTTTTAAAAACTCAAAAAATGCTCAAAAATGAGATTTTCTCCAAAAAGAAGTTAATCAGAGTGAAATTCTATATCAGATTACGCTATAAAAATTTCGGCTGAAAAACATAATTGCAGGATTATGGGCATCAGTACGTGGTGGTGGGGGGGGGGGGGGTTAAAAACCCGCCAGATTCGTATTCAGGCGATCCGAATTCGTCGATAAGCGCATATTTTATAATTTTTTGACCTACTTTTAATATCAGAAAATATTGCAATTTTATACCAAACAACAAATTATCAGAACACAGTGTTGAAATTTTGCATATTTGCTATTTGTATCGTTATAAAATTATAACAAAGTCGCACCGAACTTTCGTGGCCTCGCTTAAGAACTTAAAGGCACCCCCTCGCCCACATTTGGGACATTATCTAGAATAATTAGGTCGGTGTCGTTTTCACATAAATCGAACCCTCTGAATACGATAATGAAGTCAGATTCACAATTTCATCTCAATTAATTCCTTACTTCGGTACAGAGCTAGCATGAAATTTTTTATGAAAAAACGAATTTTTACACACACACCCTCGCCCTTTGTGCAAATTTCAATCGGTGTATTTCAATGCTTTAAAAACTAAAAAAAAAGTAAAAAAAAAAACAAATCAAACAAAAATTTGAAAAAAATTTCATCAGAAATAGCTCTAATACGACTATTTTTAATCAAAGATTATTTGAGATAGTTTTCGAACTTGAGCCTCTTTTTTGTGATCATACAAAAAGTACCACAAAAATTAATAAAAAATCTAAACATGTTGGTTGAATAACTTGTCTCACCATATTTCAACTATTTAGCCTATGAAAGGCAATTTTTAATCTTATCATCTTCTTCTCAACTATGGTACAAAAACACGAAAAATTGTCAAAAAACGACGAAAAATTCACATTTAGAAGACAACTGGCAAAAAAAAATATGCAAATCGAAAATCATCTCAACTCTTCAATCAGCTATATAAATGGATTGCAGCATCGATGATGTCTCTATTTTATGCGACAAGTGCATTATCCCAGGTTTTGTGAAGGAATGTGAAGGTTTTCGATGGTTTCTGACTAATTACGTAGTTTTCTTACACACGATTTGCAAGGAAATTGGGAGGGGAAAGGGGTTAAAAGGCGGTCAGAATTTTTTTAGGGGAAATTTGATCATTTATGGCCTTTACTTGGTGACGTCTTTGGTTCTGAAAAGGAAGTTGAAATTGAAAAATCATTTTGAATGTGTTTTTTGATTAACAAATATGCGTAGTCAAATCACAGCTATTTGGAGTAAAATTTTTTTTTGAAATTTTTGAATTTTTTCTAGCTTTGAATTGTTACAGCGCTACATTGAAATTTTGCACAAAGAGTAAGAGGCTGGAATATGTATCACGTTCATTTGAATCTATTTGCAACTGTATGTAATACTCAGAACGAGCTGAACAGCTATTCAATTTATTGGTCCGATTTTCTATGTCATATTGTCAATAAAAACCAAATAATTTATTTTTATCCCCCCCCAGCATTAAAATCATTTACTCCACTTGATACCGACTAAAATCGCTCAAATTCGATTAATGGGCTCAGTTTCGCGGCGAATTAGATATATATGAGTAGGGATGAACTTGGGTCAAAATTCAGTTATGCCCCAATTTGGGGGAGTGGGTGTTGAGGGGTCAAGAACGCAAAAATTGTCCCTCTTTAAGCCAATTGATAAAAAATCAAAAGTTGTATAACATATTCAAAAATCAACCTTACAAGTCAATTAGGAGGGGAGATATGTGGATTTTCCCTTTTTTGACCTTGAAAAAGGGCCGAGCCGGGGCCGTTCCTCGCCCATTTTCCCATCAAATTCAGTTAGGATGTTGAAATTTGGTATGTACATTTAGTTGGGACCCTAGATGTGCCTTTTTAGGGTTACGACTTTTCAGGCCCATTGCATCCCCTCACAGCACCAAAAAAAGGGCTTTTTGATCGGTTTTTCTCATTTTTTGAGTTTGTTTTTTTAATTCAAATTTTTAGACGATGTTCGAGGATGAAATTCTAGACAAATCAATTCAAACAAAATGCTTAATTTTCATACGTCGTCATTTAATTTTTTAATTTTAAACCAACCAATTACTATCTACATCTAAATTTTTTAATAAAAAATTGCTTTTTTTAATTCCTCTTACCCCCACCGGCGGCCTAGGGACTTGGTTTTAACTGGCATATGTAGTTGTGGGAGAAAAAAAAAACGTTTTTTTTTTTATTGAAAATATTTTCAAGATATGAGCCTACATGAAAAGTTTTTATTTCCGAATTTGAGGCATTTTTAGTAATCTAATCCTAAAAGTAAATCCATATTCGACTTCAGAAACAAGCAAATTGATTTATGCAAATTTTCGAGGGGGTTGATTTCCTGAAATTGCATCCTATGAAAGTGATATCGAATATCTACGAATCTTAAAAATCTTTACATGTAAATACACACATACATATGTACAATGTACATATGTATTTATCTTTTAATTATATGAACTTTCATATTCCTATCATTGATAGCGCTATAATAGCCAAAGCACAAGCATCAGTGAATTCATCTTAATAAAAGTTAGCTAATGTCATATGTATAATCAAAACAATAAACAAATATACTGTAATAGATTCCCTCTTGGCGATCATTTGATCATGAATTCTTGACTATTTTTATTACTTCGATATTCGTGAAGCATTCAAAAAGTACTTAATTGTACACACATTTCAATAGAAAAATTCCTCAAATAACACATTTAAAAATGAAATTCATTATAATAGAATTCCAGAGCTCTTACTACTCATAAATAGCATAAAGTTGATATTTTCATAAATGTTATCAAGAGACTCGTCATGTAATTCAATAAATTAATCAAACCGAACAATTCGCCAACACCTTTCATTCGGCTTATCGCTTATCGTATCGCAACCAACGATAAAATTATCGTACGAATCAATAGATGTGTATTGTTGGCATTTTACACCTGTTACCTACGAGACACCCATATAAGATAGACCATCGTATTAACTGTGCACAATCCACGTGGTGTATCTAACTAACCTACAGCGGCAAGAAGTTCCTTCGTTATAGGTCTTTGCCAACGTGTACCTAATTTCCACTATCAACTTATACAATCCACGAGTCGAATCAATTAAGATCACTTGTCCTTACAGTACACGATATTAATCAAACAATCGTGAATTATACAACGATCAAAATAGCCATTCGTCTTTCGAGGAGATCGTTTCGCTACGCGTATTCATCAAGTTTCAGGTCACTAGTTCGTTTAGTACCTACTTAGTACCTATACCTGAGATATTTGCACTATACGGGCTGCGGACTTATATAAAATTTTATAATATCGCATTAAGTACGCGACCAGACGCTACCTCTTTCATTTTTCATTTCGATTAGGTACATGTATTGTATATTACGTAACAAATGGAGGGGAGGCGAGGAATTAAATAATTTGTTAATTATGTAATTTTGAAATTTTTTGCATACAGTGCAATCTATACGATTGATAAAGAGTCAAATAGGTACTAATGTGCATGCTAATTGTAATATTGAAATCTGAACTGAAATTAAGTTCACTACTACTTTTAAATGAGTTGAGAAGCTGAATAAAAGATAAGCTATTCACGTATAGGGGGTTTCTCTCATAGATTTGGTTTTTCAAGAGATAAGGGCCTTTTTTCTTTAATTTTTCATACGAAAAGTGTTATAGTAAACCCTACCCAAAAAAATTATAACTGACCAAATGCCTAAAAAACTATTTGGTCAAATGATAATTTTTCCAAACTTACATGTTCACCGAAGCGTTTCGATTATAGGTTATTTCAAATATTAAACCTAAAGGAGTTGTGAAATGATATTTAATGTCAATTTTTTGCATTTTTTACCCAATTTTCGATGCTTTTTAACAATTTTTTTTTTTCATATTTAAGGTCAATTTTTAACGATTTTTGTTAGATTTTTCACAATTTTTGAAAATCATCAACCTTTTTTTTTCGCAATTTAGGATAATTTTCGCATATTTTTCAACATTTTACCGTGATTTGTGATTAATTTCTTTCTCTTTTAATCCATTTTTACCTAATTTTTATCTAATTGTCGATGATTTTTAACGATTTTTTTCACGTTTTAGGTCAATTTTCAACCGTTTTAACACTTTTTCGAAATTTTCTACTAATTTTTACCAAATTTTCGATGCGATTTTTTTTTTTTGTAATTTAGGTCAATCTTTTCCGGTTTTTTAACAATCGTTGAATATTATTAAAAATTGGGTAAAAATTAAAAAATTATTAAAAAATGTTAAAAACTGACCAAAAGTTACGAAAAAATGTTCAGAACTCCGTGAAAACTGATTCGATATACGAAACAATTGTTAAAAAGCATGGAAAATTGGGTAAAAATTTGAAAAAAAAAAATTGCTCAACAGGGCTAAAAATTGAACAAAATTACGAAAAATTAATGAAAATTAGGTAAAAATTTGGATAAAAGTGGATAAAAAGCGCAGAAAATTGATCAAAAATAAAAAAAAAAACTGTTGAAAAATATTTAAGAATTGAACTAAAATAGTAAAATATGAAATAAATTGTCAAGTCATTAAAAATTGCCCAAAAATAACGAAAAAATGTTGAAAATCATGAAAAAAATTTCAAAATATGCGTAAAACACTGACAAGAGTACGGAAAAAATGAAGAAAATTGATTAAAGATCACAAAATAATGATGTAAAATATGTGAAAATTGACCAAAAATTGGTAAAAATCACTGAAAAAGGGTTAAAATGGAGCAAAACTGGCTAAAAATTGAAGAATATTATTCAAAAAATACAAAAATTGGTTAAATAACGTGTGGAAATTGACCTTAAATATGAAAAAAATCGTTAAAAGTCATACAACTTTCAATGAATTTTAATTATTTTTGGCCTATTTTCAACTAATTTTCAACCTTTTTTTCATGATTTTTGATCAATTTTTGATAACTTATACTGATCTTTTTCATATTTAAAGTCAATTTTCATCAAATTTTCAACACGTTTCCATGATTTTTTATCGTTTTTTCGCACTTTTCACCCATTTTTGTCATATTTTAACCCAATTTTCAATCATTTTTCACAATTTTTTTAATATTTCAGGTCAATTATCACCCATTTTTTCAAATTTTTCAGTCATTTTAGATCCAATTATCCGTATTTTTTACAATTTTCTGTTAATTTTTTACAAGATTTTTTTCATATTGTTGTGCGTTTTACTTGCTTTACAATATTTTTTATCAATTTTCCGCTCTTTTTTCCCGTTTTTGTCAAATTTATACTCAATTTTTGATTAATCGTCTTCATTTTTTCCGCATTTTCGTTTATTTTTCAACCAATTCTTGAGGATTTTCTTCCATTTTTTCCATATTTCAGGTCAATTTTTACGCATTTTTCCACAGTTTTTCATGATTTTTGATAATTTTTCCGCACTTTTTACTAATATTTGTCAACTTTTTACCCAATTTTCGATGATTTTCAAAGATTTTTTTCATATTTTTGTACAATTTTTATTCATTTTAGAACATTTTTTCGTGATTTTTGATCAATTTTCTATATTTTTTCTGTTTTTTGTTTTGTTTTACACATTTTTCTGCAGTTTTTCGTAATTTTAGATAGATTTTCCCGCATTTTTTACAATTTTTTTTGAAATTTTTACTCAATTTAAAATGGGTTTTAACAATTTTAGGCTAATTTTCATCTAATTTTCAACATTTGTTCACGAGTTTTGATCAATCTTTGATGACTTTTAACGAATCTTTTCATATCCATTTTTTTTTTCAAATTATTGCCCACTTTTTTCATATTTTAAGAACGTTTAACCATTTTTCAAAATTTTTTCGAGATTTTCGATCAATGTTCTTCATTTTTTACCCATTTCAGTCAATTTTCTATCCAATTTCCAATAATTTTAAACGTATAATTTTTATCCCAGGAGCTCATTTTTCAACCAATTTCGATCATAGCCTCAACATCTGACTTTTCAGCCATTGTGGGGTGGAGGGGGGAGAGAGAGGTGTCAACATTTCTAAACATACGATGTGATATACTAAAATCTAGGTTGATTTTTCAAGAAATTCTGACTTTAGCTCTAAAATCTGACGTTTCACATATATGGAAGCACACCTAGAAGGGGTGTGGGATGTTCAAAAATTGCGGAGTACGTCAAGGCAAATCAAAATTTATAGCTTTTATTTTTCAGACCACATCTTATTTAAAGATCCATTTAATTCTGGCTCCAAAACTGCGTTCTCAAAATTTTCCAAAGTGTTCAACTTCAAACACATCTTCGAGTGACAATCTTTCAAATAAAATATTACACAAAATGCTGAACTTAGTGCATCATAAGTTCTTTAAATTGATGCTCAGGTACTTGGTAATCAGCATGTGTTCGATCTGAAAACTAGAACGATGAGAAACTGAAATTTCTAAATATATGTATGAACAAGTTGAATATTTTTCAAGATGATAAATTTTTGAAATGCGTATTTATTTACGATATTAATTCAAAATTTCACTATAAAAGATGATTCATTTGTACTCTAGATCATATATTTTTTTCAACTGTAGTATTGCAATGTCTGCAATAATCAAAATCGCGAACCACCTTTTACATCTTCTCTTTTATACCACTACTTTCGTGAAATACAATATTGATCAACGATCTCATTAACTACTTGGCACATTTTACCAACCACTAACGCAACATACCTGGTACCTGCGTACAAACAATATCGTTCATTTATCGTGTATTCGATAAGTTAATCATTGCCACGCTGACTCAAAGCCTACGGCTATTATTGGTCCAGACAAAAAAAAAAAAAAATATGTATAAATATAGAAGAAATTAAAAAGTCATTAAGGTTACACACAAGCTCGAGTATAATAGTACGATGCAAATAATATACATCATACTATTTACAAAGGTGTGCTGTACACTGTGCAGTGTACATCGGCATCGGTACTTTAAAAAAAGCTATCTATTCGTCTGTAAGTCGCATAGGCACACATACACACACACACACACACACACACATACACTCGCTCATATAGATCTCTTATTGTATATTATATAATCGCCACTTGTATACGATGTTAATTTTTCCCTTTCGTATGACTTTCGTTTTAAACGTTGAATTGACGTAATTGCTAATGGGCTCTGATTATCGAACTTACGGTGCAGATAAACAATTGTCCACGCGTTGCACACTCGCGACGATGGCCACAGCATCCGAGCCGAATTTATCGACGCATTATTTACTTAACAACTCTCCCTCTACAGATCTGATTTGATTATTTCTTTCATAACTTTATCGGCATATTTCTCGCGGGTGTTCTCTTTCTTTTGCTTTTTTCCATCCTCGAGGGCGTTGAAAGTGAGAAAAAAATTTGTCACGGTGACGAAAAAATCGTCATTACGTAAATTACCAACAACCAATGCTAGCTAGGTACATACGAATCGTCTTGTACTAGGTATACATATTTGTAAGCATTTAAGCAAACACCGTGAATCACAATACTCGCCATATCGGCCATGTTGCTTTGAAAAATCTTGGAAAAATCTTTCCCATTCCCTTTCCTTGGATCTATTGTCTCATCGCACGTGTATGTATACAAATGTGTAAGTGCAAGTACACTTCTTACTCATCTTTCGATCCAGCTAATCACCTTCGTATGTATGGCGTATAACACGTACATAGATGTACACTAGGTAGAGAGGTACATTACGTATACGTACACATTGAAGACCTTGATGTAGCATAATTTTTTTCACTCTTGTACATAGGTAGGTACATTTTACACGTAGTAGACTATAAGTACACATACGTACGTACGTACGTACGTACAGTACACACGATGCAATTTATGCATCGCCATAGAATGCCGCCTATTACTCGGTCATTAACAATATTTAATAATTTTATTACGCGGTTGCGACGTGCGTAACCTTTCAGGTTGCGGTACACGAGGCTTTCGCAGGTTATTTTGTACACGTTCCAGAATATAGGTTTGACATTGTTTACGTAATACTATATCGTCGTAGTAGTCGTCGTGCTCGTGATACTCGCTCGTCCATTCGCCGCCGACGACGACCATTAAACCACTCTGCGTCGTCCATGCTACATAATATAAAACTTCTTAATAAAAAGATCAAACTGTTTATATACGTACATTTGCTTTAGATCAATTAATCGCATTCTTCACACCAACAGTAAAAGTACATGCACGGTATGCTATGCTCGAAGAACTCGTCAACATATTTATACGTAGTTAGGTACTTCTTCTTATGCAGTTGCACGAGAGGTATTGCAGAAAGTTCAAGGGAGACTCGTACTCGTATATATTTTATACAATATTGTGCCACAGTTGATGAAACAGGGAGAGGGAAGAATATGGCAACGATTACAGAAAGGGGTTAAATATTACAGATAACATTACGATATCACTTTCACTTTCGAGAACTTTTACAACATGAATCCAAGGGGAAAAAGTTGATATTACATGCGAGCTTCAAATATACAGCTATTTTTTTTTTCTATCAATAAAATCCGAGTCTCTAAGTTAATAAAAAACAGGATCATTGGCGACGATAGAGAAGCGAGAGGAGATATTAAGCCAGTCTAAATATAGAATCAGCTCGCAAATATTTTGTGACCTATCGCACGCTGCTTAATTTTTCAAGAACAACCCCATTAAATTCTACCCTCTCCACAATAAATAGTAGAATGACGAAAAAATCAGCAATAAAACATACCTTTTTTTCCAATAATACTAGGAATGAATTTGAGTATTTACGTTTTTAATGACTATTACAATTGTTTTGTCTGATATGATTTTTTTTTTAATTTTATCTAATTCTCCCAAGCGAAAAAATTAATTATTTGGTCCAGTACCGGCCAAAATTACTGAAATTTAAAATTCCGCCAAAACTCGTCGACTGTATTTTTCTATTAAAGTTTGAGCGGTCCATGATCCAAATTGAGGGAGGTCCATTTTTAGGGGTGGGGGTAAGAGGGGATGAAAAATCGAAAAGTGAAAAAGTTTCACTGCTAATCGATAGCAAATTGAAAGAGCTGTAACATATCCAAAAATGAACTGTCTACGTCGATTGTAGCCCAAGAAATCGGTCCATTTGGACCATTTTACAAATATTTCAACAAGGTCGTACTAATTCATCCAGAGGGTTGAAACTTGGTAGGCAGTTGACAGTAGTGCTCAGGGTGTGCCTTTTGTGGGTCTCGACTTGTCATTCCTAACCCGTCCCATTACAGGTCCCAAAAAAAAAACATTTTTTCAACGTTTTCGATTAATTGCTTACCTGTACAGGTCACCATAATTGAGCGAGCATTTGAAACTTTGTACACAGGTCGAGAAGATACGCAGGGTGTGCCTTTTGGAGGTCTCAACGATCCCAGTCCAATTGGACCCCTCTTGCAGCTCCCGAAAGGGGGATTTTTTTCGATGTTTTCCGAATTTAACGATAAATATGGGTAATTTTAATGCATTTCCATGGAAATCTTTTTTCACCGTCGATTTTTACGCGACGATGACAAAGGAATTAAAAAGGTCGGATATCTGTTTAAAAGTGTACCTACGCTTCTTTCCAAATTTATATTCAAGCTATGGCAATCTATTATCGCGGAAGGAAATGCAAGAATCAAAAAGTGTACCATTCTAAAATATCGACAAGATGAATACAAAACCTATACGACGAATTAGACAGATGGACAATCGGAAAACCAGACTCCTAAAGCATCGCAAGGTGAAGCCTTTTTTTTTCTTCTTGAACAGTGGTAGTGGTACAGGTAGATATTGAAGTGAATAGCTGAAACTCCCAAAAGGCACATCTAATAACTACACTTTTCAACCCCATAGATCAAATTGGAGGGGAGTTATGTGAGGAACAAACCCAATAAGTTAAAAAAAATAGCCAAAAAACTACATTTTTAGGACTGCGAAGGAGCTGTAATGAGGCTGAAAAGTCGAACCCCCCAAAAACAACATCTAGGACTTATACTAGAGATCTACATACCAAATTTCAATTTCCAAGCTTAATTTGGAGAGAAGTTATGCGAGGAACAAACTCAAAACTTGAGAAAACCCACCTAAAAAAACACATTTCGAGGCTGTTAGAGAGATAAATGGGTCTGAAGAGATGACCCCCCTCCCCCAAGCACATCTATGGCCTCTACTAAGTCTACATACAGAATTGCAAACTCCCAGCTCAATTTGGAGGGGTGATAGGGGAGGATAAGCCATTTTTCAAGGTCAAAAAGGAGTAAACCCCTCCTTTCTCCCCTTCTAATTGACCTAGGAGGCTGATTTTTGGACATGTTACACAGCTTTGGATTGTCTATAATTCGGCTCAAATAGCAATAATTTTTACGATTTTTGCCCCTCAGCATCCCCTACACCAAATTTGGGCATAACAGCATTTTGATCCGAAATCATCCCCAACACAGAATATCAAACCCGTCGCCCTTTCCTAAATTGGATCAGTTTCGGTGAAAAAAATAAAAAGTATAAACAATGAAAAATAAAAAAAAGTTGGAAGTAAAAAAATAAAAAATAAAAATAAAAAAATGATAAATGAAAAATAAATAGTAAAAGAGAACGAAAAATAACAAAAATAAAAATAATAAAAAATGTAAAAATATCTGACATCGCCAAAAACCGGTTTTAATGGTCTTCTAGAACCCCAAAACGGATTTTATTGATATTCTTCCTCCCTCCCCCTCTCCTTCATCTACCACAAGTCGATAAACCTTGATAGCCCGGTTTTCATTGGCAATATGACATAGAAAATCAAGCTAAAAACCGTAACTAGATAACATTGTTTTTGATTTATTATCAGACAGTGTGAATTTTTGATATTCTTGGAGAATTTTATTGTCATCCCACGTCCATATTTTTCTAAATAATTGGTGGGATCCCTATAATGTGCATCGTAGCCAACAAACTACTGAGTTTTAATTGTAAGTTTTTCTGGAAAGTTACAGGATGTGTCAATGCCTAATTGCCTACTCCTAATGTAAAGAAAATTATCAAGTTAATAATTTAATATGAAGGTGCTAAACATTTGATACAACATACTAGCGCCTTGACCTTACCTCTCGCAACCCAAACTTTTAAAAAAAATTTAAAAGAGCGGTAGCAAAGTCTTAAAGACCAAGATAGAGTGGTGAAGGGGTGGAGTAAGAATAAAAACCGTTTTGGACTTGTTTGATATTTATTCCGTTTTATTTATTTTTTTTTTTTGTCAAAATTAAAAAATCAATTGTTCAGCTCAATACCGACCAGAATCTATCAAATTTGGGAAATTCGATATTTTTGAATAGGGTTGACCTTGGGTAAAAATTCAGTTAGGTTCAAATTTGGTGGGAGAGGGTACTAAGGAGCTAAAATTACAAAAATTGTTTCTGTATGAGCCAATTGGTAGATGATCCAAAGTTGCATATTATATTCGCGTGAATTAGGACGAGAGATATAAGGGCTTTTCCCCTTTTTGACCTTGAAAAAGGGCTGCTCCTCCTTTATCTTCTCTCCAAATTGAGCCAATTAAGAGATCTAAAATTTTTACCACCACGTTCATTTCAAGTAATGTCATAAATTTTTATCACTAACACCCCCCCCCCTTCAAGTAAAAATCAAAACTCCCAAATGTATATTTGTTGCATAATACATACTTGAATTTTGACCTGAAATCAGCCTATCTTTGCCCAAAATTTAGTTCTTGCATAAGATTGGGGTCGAAATTAATCGAAGCACTAATAAGTATGTCAGTAAGAGGAGGAGGGTGAGTACGTGAGGTTGATGTTATGCTTTAAAATGATCAAAACGAAATTTCTCAAAAGGACATTTTTTGTGTAAATTCCTTCTCCACATATTATGTTTATTTTTCGATATAAATCATAGTTATTAATCCTGGAAGCAATAGGAAAGTGTTACGAATTGACTGAAAAAAACTGACTTTCAACGAAGCACCAATAAGTGATAAGTCAGCAGTCAATTTATGAACACTTTCGATGATCTATCAAATAACATCATTATTTAACTTTGCTAATTTCTTTTTTCAAAACGTCACCTCATCATCGTGTTTTACTTTTAATTTAGTAAACGTTATTTTGAAGTGAACTCATTACATACTTACCATTTTCCATAACAAGTAGGCCATCATTTATTAATAATTTTTGAGCATTTAACACACTAAAAAAAAAATTAGTAATACATCTCATCAGAAGCTGGAAACTATTCTCTGTAGCTCAGTTTCTCAAGGTCCTGATACATTTTGCAATTACGAGTATATACCCATAAAACTAGGAAAACTATCGAAACATAGCATGTACTTATGAATACCTCACAACAACAACTTTTCATTTCTTCCCTGTGAACAAATTCCTCGCAAAAAATTCACTTATGTACTTTTGGTGTAGAAAAAAAAAACGCACTTTTCATTAAAAATCTCAAAGTATATATCTAATTTTCAAGGCTATATTAGATAAATATCGAGTACGTAGAGATATGCCACAAATATAGGAAATTAAACGAGACAAACTGACGAAAAAATGGGCGTTCGAAAAATATTAAATTTTGCATTTCTTATTCTTTTCATCTTACGCAGCAAATTTAACTCGAAGCTAAATAGCTATACCTAGGTATAACTTACTGGCATATGTTTAGGTTGAATTACAATGACCATGAATTTATCCCGCAAAAATTATGTTATAATTACGAGCTTGTATTGGTATAGGTATTTTTACTTAACATCGTATTAGTATATGCTTACTAATATGGTTCCATATAAGTAAGTCTGTAAGTACACAAGCGTTAATTATCCGGGTAACATCTAAAAACTAGATTTTTCGCACAGTTTAGCCAGCGATGTCATATACGTTAAAACGCAATTTTTTTAAAAAAGGAACTAAGTTTACAGCGGAAATGTTAAAAATTACATTTTATATAAAATATTCAGAGTCAAAAATCGTTTTTTAATATAACATTAAAAAAAGTTACCATTATTAATAAAAATAAAGTGCTGATAGCTTTAACCATCATACTTGGTATCTTATATGTAGTCTGAAGGGTGAAGGACAAAAAGATGGTTAAAAAATTTTAACGAATGCTCAAAGCTTGAAATTTATTTCAATTACGATTAATATTTTTATTTTTAAGTTTCACTACACTAAAAATATACGTAAGCATCTATGACGTTGAACTAGCACTTTTTTTTTTTTTTTTTTTTTTTTAAATAGGCATGTTGTATTTTGAGCAATTCGCGATTTCTATATGATTTATTTATTTTTCCGTACGTAGATATATATTTGATAGGATAATTAAACAGAACGTATATATGCAAGCACTGGCCGTCAATCCTTTTATTTTTAGATTCGTAAGTAATAGATTTGTTGGTAAATTGGGCAAGAAAAACCTTCGCAAAATGATGATTTTTTTTCAGTCTGATTTTCACGAAATAAATCCAAACAGCTACGTGATTTATTCCATGGCATGAGAAGAGAAGGGGATTGATTCAATAGTGAATTGTTAACCTCGCCCTTTAGGCATATGTTGAACCCCTAATAAAGCTACGATGCCAAATTTCAACCTTCCAGCTCAATTTAGAGGCGATTTACGCTTGGAACAAATTCGAAAAATAACTAAGCCACTTCAGAACTACTTTTTCAGGGCTATGAGGGAGCCTAATATGCAGAAAAAGTCGAAAGCCCCAAAAGCCACATCTACGACCTTTACTAAATCCCCCTTTTCTTAATCTAAAAACCAAATTTCAAGTCCTTAACCTTTAGCTCAATTTGGAATTGAGATATACGAAAGACAACCTCGAAAAATGGCAACAACCGAACCTAAATTAACCAAAAAACCACTTGGTGGGGGGGGGTGTAAAGAGGAGTTTGAAAATAACTGAAACCAACAAAAGGAAAATCTAGAGCACTTACCAAATCTACTAGCTAAATCTCTTACAGCTGATTCAATTTGTAGGGGAGATATACGAATAACAGCCTTTTTGCAAGGTTAAAAAGAGGGGGAAATTCTGATATCTCCCTCCTAATTAACCCAAAAAGCTAATTTTAGAATATAATGCGCAACTTTTGATTATGTATCGATTGATTTAAAAATGAACAATTTTTGCCATGTTAGCCCCTCAGTAGCCCCTCCCCGAAATTTGAACCTAACTGAATATTGACCCAAAGTCATCACTATTCAAAAATTTCGAATCCACCGTTAATGTGAGACTATTTTTCAAATTTGATCGATTTTAGTCGGTATCGAGCTGAGCAAATGATTTTAGTTTTTGCCAGGGAAAAAATAAATAGCAGAGCGAACCTCAACTTACAAGATTTAACTACGCATACAAAAATCCATAAAACTATCACTGTGATAATTAAGTACCTGGTTATGTAATTTAGGAATAATACACAGGTCTGCCTTCTCCCCCGTCCCTTCCATCTCACGCTCGGAATATTCGAATACACGAGCATCTGATTTCTCAAATAACGAGTAATTTGAAAGAAGACGTCAATGAGCCATCCCTCTCAAGACGTTTACTAAACTTTAGTTTTTTTTTTCTCATAAATTAAATTATCATATTTCACATAAACAATCATTCAAATATCATCAACGATCAAAACAAAAAAAAAATGAAAAAGTGAATAAATACCTGGTAAAGTCATATTTTGCCATCTTATTTTACGTTTTTAGTTGGTTATTGCATAATTAGACGATTTCATTCATGAACTTGAATATAACATTTTCACAAGGCTAATTTTTTTTCCAAATTTTGATGTTTAATTCACGAATAAGCAATTCAACATGAGAGGTAATTTTATTTCCGAGGAAAACATTATCGTACGTACTTTTTTTTTCGACTTTAATACGTTCAATTTATAATCAAGTAGGTACGTATTTTCTTGCATATAAATTCAGTTTTTGCAATTCGAAATTTTTTGCTTTCAAGTCATAAACTCTCACCACGGTTGGTGGGCATTGGAAACGTAAACTTATTGAAAAGCTTATTTTTGGGATCAATTAGTACCTGCTGACTTGAAAAAAAACATACATTAAAGTTCTTGTTTTCAAACCTGTTTCAACGACACAATTAAACGTTTTTTAAAAAAAGGAAATATTTCCTAATAAAAGTTGCTCGCAAAATTGATTTTCTTTGGTGCTAATTATTTATTTCTAATTAAAACAAAGAAGTGGCAAGGTACATGTGTATGATACCAAGTTCTTTCAACCATTGTTGCTTCTAAACTTCGGTTAAAAAATGAAATAATAAAACAAAATAAAAACTGTTTCACAATTTTCACCGGATACCAAGATCTAGAAGTTCATACTCATGAGTAAACGGTCATCGGAAAGTTATAGTATTATAATGTACTTTTACCTATACGATAACTTCATTCCTAGATGAGATACAGAAAAAAAGTTGGGTTAAAAAATGTAGCTGATTGAATTTCCAATAAAAAAAGTTCTTATACATTTTCTTCTGAAATCGATAGGAACACTTTAAATTGAATTTGAAAAGGACACCTTATGCATAAAGGTAGTGTTCCGCGTGGTGTCTTTGTCGCGTGGCGAGAGCCAGCGGCCAACGTCCGTAGACACCCGGGCTCAATTCAATTTGAACATACTAAAATGAATGACATGGATCATACAGCATCTTAACATGTTATTATAATAGTGGTTTTAATAAAATGACTATTTGAATAGAAACAACTAATACGCGTGTAATAATTCAATTTTTAAGATCACAATGCAATACAAATTATCTAAAGTAATTGGGTGAGTAACGGGGTAAGCCAAATTTTGTTTTTTTTTAAATCTGCGAACCGAGGGGGGGGGGTCACAGTTGTTAAGAAATTGTCTCATTACACACTGCACCATGTTTATTAATTCACATACTACGGAATGAACAGTTCCCCGAGTATTGATAAGAAGTAAATTTTCATCATGAATTTTGCAAATTCAAAGAATAATTACCAAAGAAAAATTAATACTGATTCGGTTGAAATAAATTTACAGGAATGATTGAAAATTTATTGTTTACATCTAAAAGATCATCGTTCAGGTGCTCTTGTAGGAGCAGTTTTAGATAGAAATGTTGGTGTTGAATCTTCGTTGATTTTTTTTAATATAAAATCTGGTTTAGTTAAAATGGTTCAAAAATGTGAAAATATTGGTGTTGAGTAGTGTTGAAATTAATTTTTAATTTTTTCTGGATATGGAACAGATGAAATTTTTAACCGGTTGTTGAAGAGATAAAAATGAAAAAATATGGTTAGGAAACCGAAATTGTGTTTATTGGTTGTTTAATAGATAAAGATAAAATAAATTTGGTGGAAAATCCAAAGGAAATAAATGTAGATCAGAATTAGGTATAATACATACTACTATCACGTTTTTCTCGATTTTTTGAAAAAACTATGAAAGAAATTTTTTTTAGGGAAAAACTCTCTTAAAATGTATGTAGGACATCAATTTTGGATAATCTCATAGCCGATTTTTCAGGTACATTTGAAGTGGTCATTTTTCTCATCTTTTAGTACAAAGTTGGTTAAAAATTGAAACAAGAAACAAACCCAAAAATAAGAAAAAACAACAAAAAACCACATATTTAAGCTTGGGGGAGGGGGAGGGGGTGAAATGGGACTGTAAAGTCGAGACCCCCAAAAGGCATCTTTAGAGTCCCTACTGAATGTACATGGCTAATATCAAGTTCCCAGCTCAATTTGAAGGGGACTTATTCGAGGAACGAACTTAAAACGCTTAAAACATGATAAAACCAGGCTAAAAAAAACCTATTTTTGGGGCTGTGAGGGGGTACAACGGAGCTGAAAATTCGGATCTCGAAAAGGCATACCCAGCTCATTTTGGTGAAGAGATAGGACAGGAACAGCCCCTTTTCAAGGTCAACAAGGGGAAAACTCTCATATCTCCCCTCCTAATTGACCTAAGATGTTGATTTTTGAATACATATGTTATACAACTCAACATCCTCTATTGATTGACTCAAAAAGGAACAATTTTTGTGTGTTTGGCCCTTTAGCACCCCCTGCCCCTGAATGGGACAAACCTGAATTTTGACCCTAGGTCATCCCCACTCATACATATCTAATCCGCCGCCAAACTGAGCCGATTAACCGAACTGGAGCGATTTTGATCAATATCGAGCAGAGTAAATGATTTTAATGTTTGGAGAAAATAATTAAATAAAAATAAAATAAAAAATATCTGACAAGGTCATAAATTGTCTTAATGGTTTTCTGCGACCCCAAAACGGATTTCACTGTATCCCCCCCCCCCAGTTGGTCGATAGACTTTAATAGTCTGGTTTCAATTGACAATATGACATAGAAAATTAGGCTAAAAATGCCTTTCTAAAAAATTATTTTTTCAAAGGAACATATGTATTTCATTTATTTTAGACCTTCAAAAGCAAGATTTTATTTTTTTGCGTTTTTTTTTTAACAATTTATAGTGTGTTTTTGGTATTTAGGATACCTATTGGAGAGCCCCTGAAAAATACAGAAATGATGAAAATCGTTTTGAATGAACAAAAGTAAGTGTACTTACCCATTTCATTGAAAATTTACTGAAACAAATTTTAATAACGCAAAAAAAATCTTGAAAAAATACGAAAATAAAAACATTCTTTAAACACCCCTGAAAAAACATCCATGGAAGATAAAATTGAAATATTGCGCCTAATCATGTAAAACTGATGTCCTACATCACTTTCAGTGCGACATTTCTCAACAAAAAAATTTCCTTCGTAGTTTTTCAGAAAATCGTAAAAAAAGGAAAAAAGATAATTTTTTTGAAACCCTATAAAAAAAGGTGGAGATGGTAAAAATTTGCCATCAATGACCATTTTTAATTTTAAATATGTGTAATAATTTCGTTTTTGAAAAAAAAATTCAAAATAAATTTTTTTTGGAATTTTTGAAAATTTTTGAACTTTGATTCAGTTTTGCAAGTTTATAAAAGTGGTTTGGAGAGCTAAAATTTTTACTACATCATTTTGAGGTCAGTTTGCAACTATTGCGACCCCGACGTTTGCAGATTTTCAAAAAAAGCAAAATTCGGACCTCCATCACAGCACTTGTAATCGAATCATAGCTGCTGAAACAGAATCGAGCCCGAGCGTTTACGAACATTCGGCGCTGGCTCTCGCGACATGACAAAGACATCACACGGAACATTACCTTAATACATAAGGCACTTCTTTCGAACTCATTTTAAAGTATTCTTATCAAATTTAGAAGAAAATGTGTAATAACATCTTTTGTTGAAAATTTATTCAGCTACATTGTTTCACCTAACTTTTTTTCTGTATCGCATTCAGGAACAAAGTTATTGGGGTATAAGTGTGGATAATGGTGGACATGTTCCACGCAGATTTTGTATTTGTTGTTTAGGGTGTGGTATACTTAAATCCCATGAAAAAAAAATTAGCTATTAATTTCCGCGTTATTTAATTATACTTTGACTGGACTAATAGTCCATAGAGAGAAATACAATTACTGTTTCCGACTTTGCTTTTTAAACGTAGATTTTCTAGGCAAATTAAACATCGTACAAAAAATTTGCATAATATCAAAATTTGTTGGAAAAAACATTTTCCAACTTTTTCAAGCAGTTAAATTTTTTCTCAAAAATGAAGCTTTTAATTAAATAAACGTGATAAAAAATTCGTACCTTTGCTAAACGAGCAGAGCACCTAAATTATTCACTTACACGTAGAAATGAATTTTTCGAGTTTGAAAAAACCTCAGATGGTAGCGTGATATAAATTTGTATAAAAATAAAATCGAAACCGAATATTACGTAAAAGATCAAGGTTGGCATACTCTATATCCTGTGCATATCTATGTAAATATACAGATCAAACGATATAATTATACCAATACACCCAGTATGATTCATAAAAAAACTGCCTCAGGAATTCTCGGACATTTTTTCGGTTTCATGTATGTGATGTACAACTTGAGTACATGTACCAATCAGAGAGCAACCAGACGAATACAACTTAATGTTTATTTGACACGAAAGGTATACCTTGCATTATCCAATTTTTTTTTTTTTTTCGTCGATAAAGGTCAATTCTACATACCCATGTACTTGAGTACAACAAAAACCAATGATTTCAATACCAACAGGAAAGAAAATTAACATCAGGTAATTAAAACCGATCCGAATCTAACTCAAGTCATGTCATAGAGGTACTTGTAGAGAGATGGAGAGAAAAAGAGGATTCTCGATTGGATACTCGCTGGCGGGCTTTACGATCTATATAAAAATACCCGAATAACTAAACACATCATTACTAACTGGAAGAAAAAAAAATTACACCGAATTCATTAATTCAACATTGTATACTCGGACAAATACCTACATACTAGGAAGGTACATGAGTTGGTTGGTATAGGTTGTTGAACAGCGGAAATCCTAATCTGGCTCTTCATAATCTATACTTAGAGACAGACGTTTGTTGACAAAGCGCTTACATGTTAAAATGGAAAAGAAAGTGATTGAGTCAATATAACGCAATGACGCTCACTCTATATATAAGCGTAGGTAGGTAGGTAGGTAGGTAAGTAATCATTTTGGTACGAATTTTTTCACCCTTTCGAATTAAAAATCAACATAGAGCAAAAAAAGGGGACAGTGTAGGGGGTCATGCTTGATTCCTATACAGAGGAATATCGTCGTGTAAACGTTAAAATCGAAAGTCTCTTACAAAAACGAACGCGTATAAATCTTCTTATTTCCCATACTCGACCCTTATTTACCTTGAATGTGCCAGACTGTCCAGTATCCAGACATGGATGATTATTTTATTGGCACTTGTAAATGTATATGGACGAAGGATACTAAACGTCTGCATTGAAATGGAAACATTTTTTCTTCTTTTTTTTTTTTTTTTAATACTCGCAGTTTAGAAAATAAAGGCAACCTATTTCAAGTTAGGTACAGTCTACCGAAGAATTTGTCAAGCTCTCGATATTAATAGCAGAGTTTTACTTGACCCTCAAAAACTTGATTGCGAAAATACGCTCGCCAACTTTTTCTCTAACATGTGTTCGCTCAAAATAGGCATAGCAACGGAACACGACTCTTAAGGCTCCAAATAGGTAATCCAAAGTAAAAAAATTCAAAAATTTGGCGAATTTTTTCAAATTTTGGAAAAATTGAGGTAACATTGTGTTTGGACTAATTTGAGGTCATCGATAAATACGACGATTATTTTCCGCTCAAGCCCTTCGTTGAGCCAAAACACGATGGTCGACTTTTTTTCCTAATTTGCGTTCAACCAAAATATAAATAACCATTGAACATAACTTAATAGCGTCCAAATAAATAGTCAAAGATGAAAAAAAAATCAAAAATTGGGCTAAATTTTTTTTCTTAAAAAAATAACAAAGCGGTTAGGTGGAGGATTTTTTTAGATTTTTGAAAAATCGAAATAACATTGATTTTGGATCGATTTGACGTCGTAGATTACGATTAGGACGATGATTTTTTGCTCGAGGCCTTCGTTGCGCAGGCATGGTCGATAAGTTCTTCCTTAATTTGTAACATAAACTAATTTTTTCTCAATAAAGCAGCGAAGGCGTTAATTGATCGAAAGAGTGAAAATACATGGTCAAATGTAAAAAAAATCAAAAATTGGACGAAAATTTTTTTTTTGAAAAAAAACGAAATGGTTAAATGGAGTATTTTTGGCTATTTGAAGGTCACTGATCACGAATCCGGTATTTACTTTTGCCTCATACACAAGGAATGTTACATCGAATTTTTTCAAATATTTGTTTAGTATTTCGAAAATAACAAATAATTATAAAATATTTTCAAAAAAATTATTGAAATTGTAAAGAATAATTATTATCTATATTTAAAAATTTCGCCATAATCGATTGAAGTACCTGCCACTGAAAAAAATTTTCTTTTCAAAAAAGGTATAAGAAAATGTAAGCAGAATATGATTCAAAAACAATTGGAAATTTTGCAAAATTGTTGAGTAAAATTTGAAATCCAAGTAAAGAAACTAGTTTTCCTTTTGTGCTTTTCATTTCCATCGAACCTGTTGAAGTTATTTTACCTCTCCCCCTTCCCCCCATATCAGAACATGAAAACTTTTGTTGAGCAAAACACTCGCTCATCATTAGCATTTCATTAGCATTAAAAGTCACATGATTTATTTCTAAGGATTCGTTTCTATTGTCAACAACTTCATAACGTGTCAAAAATCCACACATTGATAAGAAGATCCCGGAGACCATTTTTCCTTCATCTTAGAACCTATCAGCTTAAGGCTGCCATGATCACACTCTTTTATTTTAATGATTCAAGTTGAATTCTGAAATTTCTTGCAAAAAATCATCAAAAAATCAATAAATCGATTTTTTTATGATTTTTTAATCTTTTTTTTACATTTTTCTACAAATTGTGTGATACTTTTTTCTTAAAATTTCAATAAATAATTCATGTGAATTTTCATGAAATTTTTTTACCTACAAAATAAAATTTAAAAAAAATTGAAAAATGTTCTTCAGTAGCTATAATTTAGGGTAAAGCTTTCTCGAATGGTACTTTCGCAATGGAAAAATTTTTGTAGTGAAATTTCGACCTTTTTCCCCTTTAAATGGAAAATCTAGGAGAATTGTTCAAAATTTGAAAACTCACATCGAGCAGCTGAAAGTTTATAGTTTTTGAGGAAAACTGGTAAAAATTGCCTCGAAGTTTACTATTTAGATGCTGACATGGTCAAGAAAGTACAATGAGATTGGAACATTGAAACCCCCCCAAAAAACACTTATACATCCTATACTGAATTTGTAAACCGAAATTCACCCCCCCCTCCCGCTCAATTTGGTGAGGATGCTTGGCCAAAAAGAAATATTTCTCGGGCACAAAATGAAAGAAAACTCTCAATCTTCTTTCCCAATTGCTCGGGGAAGATGATTTTTAGATATGTTACATGTTGTCCCTCTATCAATTGACCAATTGACTCGAGACCGAACATTTTTTTTTTAATTTCTACCCTCCGCATCCCTCTCCAAATTTTTTACATGACTGAATTTTGACTTAATACCAACCTTACTCATGAACGGTAAGTCGGCGAAATGATATGAAACCGTATTGAGTGTCACGTGATTAAAGAAGTTTTTGACACACATACGGGGTGTCCCAAAAAAAAAAAAATACAAAACGTGTTTTTTCTCATACAAATCAAATGGAAAAGGAATATTCTGATTCGGTATTCTGATCGTCTACGTTAAAGCTATTTTTCTGAATTTTTAAATTTTGACACCACTTCAGCAGTTTGCAACCGGTTATCAAAAATTTTCAAAAAATGGAATCTGCAAAAAAATTTTTCAAATAAAAGTTGTACAACTTTGAACACTGATCATTTTTCATTCTTCAATTTTTTTCTCCAGATAGCTTTCTAGAAGTGCAGGGTTACTTGACTTTCTCGTGGTACCCTCCACTGCTAAATGGGAAAAAAAACCATTCGGACAAAAAATTATTCGTTTTTGATGCTCTTCAATCTATATATGAAATTTTTTTCGTATCTCGTTTCTATAATAATTAATGTGCCACGAACTGGTTACTGGAAGCGATAAATCAAATGAACAAAAATTTCAAAACAGCATTCTCTGACAAGTATAGCGAAATACCATTGATGCCATATTTTCAACATTTTCACAAAACATCATCGGGTATCCCTAAAAAAAGTTGCCCCCCTCCTTGCTCAGAATACTGAAAAAACTTTTTTTTGGGGAAAAAATCTCTATTAACACGTGTTTGAGCAAAAATTATGATTTTAATCTAAATGTTTAGAGGGGTTATAAGTCTATCAACATGAATTTTTACGAAATTTTTCACCCCAAAGGGAGGGAGACATTGACAGAAGAAAACTTTGAATTTCTGCAGCTGCAAGCTCGAGGGGGGGGGGCATAAATTTTTTTTTGTTAAAATACGTGTTTTTATGACTATAATTTTTTCAATTTTTTTCAACCTTTTTTAGATTTCAACCGGTTCTTAAAAACTCAAAAAATGCTCAAAAATGCGTTTTTCTCGGAAATAATGGGTAATACGCTAAAAATGTATAGAAGTAAAGTTGTTCAACGTAAAATTTCGTATCAAATTTAGTAAATTAAAATTTTGGCTAAAGAACATAATTACAGAATAGTGGACATGGCCGCAGGGGGGTAAAGGGGCAAAATGCGAACGAAAGGTTTGAACGAAAAATAAACGCCGGATTCGTACTCAGCGTGCCTGAATTAGGCGAAAAACACTCCTCTCCTAATATTTTGACCCACTTTCAGCATAAGAAAAAATTGCAATTTTGTTCAAAAAAGTAAATTTTAAGTAGGGCGACAACTTCCATATTAATACCAAACTAAAATTTTGTATATTCACTATATTTGTCGATATAAAATCAAAGAAAAGTCGTATCGAAATTTCGCGGACCCGTTTTGGGACCCAGCTGCACCTCCCCCCTCCCCCATTTGGAGCAATACCTAGATTGATGATATAGGTGTCGCTTTCGCATAAATCCAACCCTCTGCATACGATAATGAAATCAGATTCACGATTTGAACTCAATTAATACCTTATTTTTGGCATTTTTACAAGTGTAATAATTTAATGGAAGCTCTGCATCGTATTCAGGGGGTTCGATTTTTGCGAAAACGTCACTATTCTTCTCACCATCACCCTTTACCCATCATCCATTTACACATGAACAATAGAAAACAAACCAAACGCGTTCCTTCCAACATACATGCTACCTCTTCTTACCACTAACCGATTACCACAATCCAACAACACTTATCTAATCATAGTAGTGTATCCAAAGGGCAGTTCTCTGGCCATATTAGCGCTTGTAAAACTTGCATAAAATTTTTTCCATTACTCTAATCAGACTGAAATTCTTACTGTGGAATCCCTGGATCAAACTACACCTCTTGTGAAAAATTTACCATCCTATATTAATCAGGTCGCCCTTTATGGTGCTCATAAAATTCATACACATACATGCATACGGTACATTACGCTGAAAATTGTCTCATTGCATTTCTAGTACCTCAAAACGCGTGATTCCATCAAAATTTCACAACTAAAAATTCCAACGAAAACAATACTTTCCGGTACTCATAGTGGCACACCTAAATCAAATCCAAATTCCATACCAAAAATTACCAATTAATTACACCTAGACTACTTCAAAGAAGCCAGCCACACAGACGCAGACAGATATTTGTTTACAAATACCATAAACTACACAATAACAATACACATAATACTCTCGATAGAAAACTACAAAAAAAAAAAAATAAATAAATAAATAATAAAAATAACTAAACCAAACCCACCAGCACAAGTTGAATTCTCGTCCACGCATAATTATTAATTACCTACTTGCCTAGAAACCAAATTAAACCTCACGTAGCATTTGTTAAACTTCAGCACACGTTCGTAGGATAATATTACACAAACGTCGTCGTCGGCAAATAATTAGCATTTTTATACGTCAGCACATAATGTAGAATACGGGATCGTTAAAAATCGTGTCATAATTTATCAAACAACCGAACGATGTTTATGAAAATGAAAATTTTAAAACCTCGTTCGCGAGAGTCGCAACCATTAGCTAGTCGATAAAGTACGTACATTTTTTAACCAGCCAAACAAACTATTCGATAATGTTATCGCGGGTATACGAATATAGCCAATCAAGTGACTCGATATATGCAATTTAACACGTTACATGGGTATAGCAGCTACCTTTACCATTACCATCTCAAAATGATTATAAAAATCATTGCTCGGCATGACCAGCAAATCTATATACCATAAAGTGATCAAACAATAATAACGAGTAGACTTCTTACTCTCCCTCTATCTCTCTTCATATCTTCTTTTTTTTTTTTTTTTTTTTTTTCTCATAAACCTGTACCTTGGTCAATAAAAATCGATAAAAACAGCACCCACATATTAAACTAGGTATCTCTCATAAATTACCTGTACACATTGCGATCGATTGGAAAAGCTGACTTGCAAAATTTTCATACCAATAGCAAGTTGAAAAATTAAAGCTATAACAACTATAACGATGATATGATATTCTCATCTTATCTACCCTACCCAGGTCTGTCTGCCTAGAATATAGGTACAACTTTCTTCAGAAAAAAAAAAATTACTTTCAATTTGGTAATAAAGTTTTACGGTTGCGAAATACCTACATTGGAAGATCCATTCATCATCTTACAATACAATAATATTATTAATACCCACCACCGTGTTTTACCATTGAAGAAGAAAGTTCTTTTGTAATAATTATGTAGTCTAGGTCTGTATTAGATCGTTTAGTGGGTCACAAACCACTACTACATATACCAACATATCCACCTGTATGTATATATATATATTTCCAAGAATTCTTAGAAACCACCAGAATTGAAATACTAGCCAAAAAATTCTCTAAAATTTTCCTCTTCAAAAAATAAACCATCCTAGTACCTTAGCTACCTAAAAAAAAAAAAATACTAAAAAAATGCAAAAACTCACCTTATAAAAATAATGCTACCAATTAATCTTCACTACGGGCTACTACACTGCAAAAAAAAAAAAAACAAAAAACAAAAAACAAAAACAAATTAAAAATTTTTTCTCGAAATTACACTATTAAACGAGAGTACTGTCGCGACGAATGATAAACTGCGACTATCGAATTAGCTAACTTAATCTCTATAAGAAACATGTACTCAGTACTCACAGGTGGTCAACAGTTCACTGGATACCCTTGTAATATACCTATACCTATGTATGTCTAGTAAACTACTCCATTCAGCAATAAGAACGGAAACGTAGAAAGCTCGGTACTTTTTATTCCTCGGCTTATGTAGTTAAGTACTTTATACAGTAACCGGTAATTTTTTTTTTTTTTTTTTATTTCATTCGACTGAGAAAATAATATTTAAATCAAAAAATTTACGAAAAACCGGCTTTCGTTAGTGATCATTTCTATGCACGAGTTTTCATTTCAATCAAATTTCTATTACGGGTCCATTTTTGCCCGGTGAAATCATAGTTATTGTGAAAAAAATCATTTTTTTCTTTTTTTTTTACTCTTGCCAAATTCGCCATCGAGTAAACGAAATCTGGTTTGACGGGAAATTGTTTGATTTTCGAAAAATTGCGTATTCCTGTCTACTAGGTATATAATTTTTACCGAAAATTACCTTATTTGTATTGTGATTGATTACATATCAGATTGAAAACAGAAACTATGTTTATGGTACACAACGCACACGTGAAAAGGTGCCAAACATTAATCTCGTTATTACAAAGTTTTTCGAGTAATTAATCGCGAGTTACGTTATAAATAATTCAACGTGTTAGTAAGATTTTAATTTATGTAATTATAGGTATCTATTTATTTTAAAATAACGAGTTATTATTTTAAATTAAATTAAGTAAATAAATAAAATATGTAAATGTGATTTTTATTCGAAAAATTTTCACATAAATGAAGAGAGGTAAGTTATAAAAAATGGAAACATTTTTATAGGTATGATTTGATTTTTGTCAGCAGTTTGGTAATTCTACAAAAAATTTCAACAAAGAAATTACTTTTTTGAAAGTACGAAATAAATTTAAACGTAAACTTATTTTCATTTCGAATAATTCTTTGAATCGAAAGAGCCTTTCTATAGTACAGGTCAAAAATGGCCCTCGACTCAAAATCGATCAAACTTGAAACAAGATGTTTTTTATGGTCTAAAAACAGCCCAAAACATTTTTAGACCCCCTGCATTCACCCCTTCCGGAATTATTGCCCTCCCCCAATGTTGAAATTTCAACATGCGATATCTCTGGAAGGGTGGGGAAGGGGGGGTAACAACTTTTGAAATTATCACAAATTATAACATTTTGCTGAGTACTACGAATGAGAATTTTATGAAAATTACGTCTGAAAATAATTTCCAATCGATTTGAAATGTCAAAAATTGCATATCCGCCTACTTTGAAGGGTTTACCTCGATGTGTAAGCTATTGGTGTATTTTTTAATTATTTTACAGAACAATTTTAGGCAATTAAATACGTATTTGAGCTCAAACTTTACGAATTTGTGGAAATTGTGATTTAATCGATTAAATAGGTCACCAATATGGGTAATTCGAGATTTCAGATGCTGATATTCATATGTATTATTTTTATGAACTGTTCTCCAGCACTGGAAAAGTCCCAAAATTTCCCTGAAGGCTGCGAAACGTCTGGAAACCGCTTTCAATCGATTTGGGAGGTGGAAATCAGGGTATGTACCAAATTTCAGTTTTTTTCGTTGGTCAGATCATATTTTCATGATTTACAGGACGATGAGATAGTTTCAAAATTTGAAAAATTCGCCAAAATTCAAGAAATGCACGTCAGGACTTGAAATTTTGGAAACGGAGTTCTTTTAATATGTACCTTCAATTTATTCATGTATTGACTCGAAATTTTGCTTTTGAGTTGGGATACCTTGCTTATTAATTATGAAAAAGGAGTAAAAAACGTGCTTTTTTTGGTTTTGATTTGTTTTGAGCACGTTGCACTGCATTTCTGAACTCCCAAAAAATATATGTGATAGATGACCACACAAAAAAGATAATTAAAAAAATTTCTAGCCACGAGTCCCCCCTCCCAAAAAAATTTTTTTTTTGAAAATTTCAACATGAAAAAAAATTGGGAAAATGTGAACCGAAAAATTTCAAAAAATTCTCATTCACAGTACTCAGCAAGATGTGTAATCTGTGAAAATTTCAAAAGTTTTTACCATTCCCTTCCAGAGATCAACTTTTATGAGGACGATAATTCCGGAAAAGGTGGGTGTAAGGGGTCGAAAATTTTTTTGGGATGTTTTTAGATCATAAGAAATAGTTTGTTACAACTTTGATCGATTTTTTGGCCGGAGGTCATTTTTGATCCGTATTAGGAAAGGCTCTTTTCTTACATAATTTGAAAAAATAACAAATATAATTTCTTACAATGTTTTTTCCAAAAGCTTTTATCATCTAAATTAACCTTTTTTAGATGTAAAGTGAAGTTATATTTAACCGCAGTTAATAGTTTTCATTTTTCTTCAATCTTCATCAATTTCATTTTTCCTTAAAAGTTAAAACTCTCAAAATCCCTTAAAAACAAGGAATTTTTTGAGACAAAAATTTCATATTTTTCGACACGTATAAAGATTAGTTGGTCATTTCTAAAGCCCAAGTATACAATATTCGTCAACTCAAAGTTACGGTCATCGCACATTTCAATTTCAGTTTTTTTTTTTTTTTTTTCAACTGGAGTAAGTCTCTCTAACTAATCTCTTTAGCCCTCTTCACCCCACCACTGCTTCTAAATTTCAGAATTTGAGTAAAAACGAATTTTCTTAAATTTCTACTTATAATCAGCTATATTTAACAATTTATAGACCGAGCTCAGAGACTTCACCTGATGGAAGGAGGGAAGGAGAGGAGGAAAGGACAATCTTTCAGAATAATCCATTGGACAATCTTACTATAAAGTGCATACTACAGAGTGGACCGAATTTTGCTTTTTTGGGAAAATCCGAAAATGAAGGGAGGGGGTACAATACTTGTGAAATGACCGAAAAATGATGCAATAAAATTTCCTACCTTCCAACTCAATTTTTAGCTAGATTTTCTGTGTCATATTGTCAATCAAAATCAGACTAATACAGTCTATCGACTAACGCCGGATGAGGGGGGGGGGGGATGATTAACAAAATCCGTTTTGCAGTCCTAGAAAACAATTAAGATGATTTTTAGCCACGTCAGATATTTATCTCCCCCTTCTGAACATTAAAATCATTTACTCCGCTCGATACCGACCAAAATCGCTCCAATTCAGTTAATCGTCTCAGTTTGACAGTGGGTTAAATATGTATGAGCGAGGATGAACTGGGTCAAAATTCAGTTATGCCCCAATTGGGGAGGGGGGTTGCTGAGGCGTCATAAACGCAAAAATTACTCCCTTTTAAGCCGATTGATAGAGAATCAAAAATTGTATAACATCTAAAAATCAACCTTCAAAGTCAATTACGAGCGGAGATATGGGGGTTTCCCCTTTTCGACCTTGAAAAGGGGCTGTTTCTCCCCTATCTCCCCACCAAATATGTGTAGTAATTTTACTTTTAAAAAAGTTGCAAAAAAATGTTTTTCCCATTTTTTGAAAATTTTTTAATTTAAGTCAATTTTGTATATTGCAAACATTGAGTTGGAGGGATGAAATTTTTACTACATCATTTTGAGGTAATTTCGCAACTGGTATAACCCCCTTCCCCTCTTTTGCAGATTTCTAAACAAAAAGTAAATATTCAGTTTTGTTGGAAAATTTTGTCGAAAAGGTGCAAGATGAGATCGAGGCACTTAAAATATCATTTATATATAAACTTATATCTATGGATAAACTGGCATCTTTTTTCATCGTCTACAGGTAAAGTGTCCTCTTTTTTTTACGAAGTAGCATCATTTTACTGATACCACTTTATCATATAATTACGTGTGCATAAAAATTCAGAAGTCATACGCCTCTATAAATTTCCACATAAGTCACTTTTCAAACAACATCAAAATTTTATAAGCTTTACCTCATCGAACCGCGATAATTTGAAAAATCAATTTAAAATAAAATTGATTATCACTTCTTCATTTCGTTGTACCAACCTTTTTTTAGCTCTCATTACGACCATCCTACCTCAACACTTCTACTCGTAGTTCAAAGGTATGCCTACAAATCATTAGTCACGTTCGGGTTCGGTAAATAAAATATTCCAAAATTTCAGCTTATTTACACGGCGTAAAAAATTACACAATGGTAAATAGGCTGAAGTTAGGTAAGTAAATTATTCACCAAGATTATATCGATTGCAACGCCAACAAAATAGGCCTACGATAAATAATACGAGAATCGTAATATAAGCTGTTGGCATTTACATGACGAGTTGGTTGATAACAGAATGAACTAAATGTACGAATCATGTAGGTTTATTTCACTTAAATAGGCATATTATGCTCGTATGTATGTCGTACGAGGGAAGTTTCATCTGCTTAGGTGTACCATGTACCTTTACCATCGTTGTAATAAAAAAAATTATTAGTACAATTGGGAAAAAAAAATTTTTAATGAATAATTGTTATCATTTTATGTAGGTATGCTTATTAACGAAATGAATTGTTTTGCTAGCAGCACGTATGAAGGCACCCTACGTGCAATGCAACTAACTAATTGGTACATAAATCTCAAAGATTACGTTGACAAACTGCATAAATGCAGAAAATATAACGCTAGTCATTGAACCCTCGAAAAATACAAAACAAAACAAGCATTTAATCTTTAAAAATTTTAATAATACAGGAAAGCTCGTGCCAACAAAAGTAAATTTTTTCTTTTCTGAAATCCATCACTGAGCTTTAGGATTATGGTATAGTCGAATCACTGCATCCCGATCGCTCATGATGCATAAAGTAAGAATGTATTTAGACAAAAATAAGCTTGCGTGCAATTTTTTATAGCCCCCTCTCTGTCTTTCTCATAAATCCACGTATTTCCACTTCTATCGTTTCTATAAGAAAATTTTTTCAAATAAAAGTTTTTTTTGAAGGATTCTCTACATTTTTGGTGATAACAAAAATTGCATTTGGAGCAACCTATAGAAATGTATTTATCAAAATGCTCAAAATCAAGTTGTTTTCGTTTATTATAAAAAATATCAAATACAACACAAAACTAGTAATCACAAAAAGTATTTTAAAATAAAATTTTGCATCTAACATGCTGACCGCAATACTCTCGCCTCTCACCCCCCCCCCTCCTGACAACCCCTCCTCACCATACCAACGTTCGGAATATACGATTCAACCATATCAGCGGTTTGAAAAATTTCCTCATGGAATATGTTGGGGATCTTAGAAGTATTTTCGGGCTCAAGAACCACTCCTAAGAGCTACCCTCACACCATTAAATTTATTAAAATTTTCAAAATGTATTTCTTTTTTACTCAGTCTCTCAGTGCCAACAGGTTATGACTTGCAAAAAATCGAACAAATTATCGAAAATTCAAAATTCCTGTCAAATTATCGTATAAAGGAGATATTTATGAGTACCCTCATTGTATAGGGCATGAGAGGAGCAGGGGTTCGGATGAGGAGTGATTTTTTGCTTGAAAATGTTTCCACAAATCCCTAACTATGTTTCATGATGAAATTCAATCTGCAGACAGGGTCAATTTGAACGTTGGTACGGAGGGGGGGCAGTTGCCGTTGGAGGAGGAAGTACTCCGATCAACATGTCAGATGTAAAATTTTATATTAATTACCTTTTGTGATTACCAGTTTTGTGTTGTATTTGATATTTTTCGTAATAAGCGAGAATAACTCGATTTTAAGCATTTCGATTGATACATTTTTGAAATTTGGAGCACAAAGGTTACTCCAAATGCAATTTTTGTTATAACAAAAAACGTAGAGAATTCTCTACGAAGAAACTTTTATTTGAAGAATTTTTTCGCAGTAGCGATACAAGGGGAGATACGTGCATTTCTAAGAAAAGGGGCTGGATCCACGGAGGGGGAGGGGTTAGAAAAAATGCCACCTAAGCTTATTTTTGTCTAAATACATTCTAGATTTAGAATCAGTCATCAGATTGCTTTTTACATTTGGTGCGATAGGAAGCCTTCGTTTTGCACGAATTCAGCTATACGATTAAAAACTACGGCGTTTCTGTAGGCAACTTTATTAACGCGAAATATTTACCATTATAACTCTTCGTGCGTCTACAGGAAATGTTCGATGAAATTAAGACAGTAAACATTATCATCGAATCGAAAAGAATTTCGAATCCGGATAATAAAGAATACGCATTTAACCTTGAAGATACTATCATTATCATCTAATAATGGGAAAGGGAGGGAGGGGTGGTGAGCATAAAACATCAAAAAATAATAGTCATATTTTTCATCCGTATCTCGTTATTTCTATTAGGCACAACTTATAAAATTCGTGAAATTTCAGCCCAAACTTGATGAAATATTGAAGGTAAAAAAAATTATAAGATTTTTGACCTCAGGCCAATCATAAAAAAAAATTTTAATTAGTTGCTGATTTGGTTCTATTATCACAAAAAAAAAATTATGAAAAACAAGAAAATAATCAATTCGAATCCTCGATTAGAATCAATTCAATCGATGACATTACTGATATTAAAAAAACGCTCTGGTTACGAATTTTGCAAAAAAAAAAAAAAAAAAAAAAAAAAAAAAAAGGATCTACAATACTGGATAGTTTATAATCGCAAAATAAAATTTCTGAGAAAATTTTTTTACACGTTAAATAGATCTTTTGATCGATTTATTAGATTTGCTAACGAATTTTCAATTTTCTAGAATAACCGGTTGTCTATACTACGCTTTGAAAAATAAATCGCGACGCCCTTCAAAAAAAATTTGAACACGAACCGGTTAAATTTCTTATTTATTTCCGCGCTCGTTAAACGTATCAAGTTTCATAACAATAACACTTCAATGATAATCGCATAATAAATCCAGCCGATCGAATCATTTTCATTATTATCGACTAATTAAGCGGTGAAAAAAAAATTAATCATTTTAAAATTCGATGTTACAGGAAATATCAACTCGGGTAATCCTAGTTATTTTATATGAAAAATAACCTACTTTTAACTTGTTTGAAAAATGAAAAAAAAAAAAAAAATACAGCTTTTAAAAAGTAAGTATATTTAATCAACATTAACATAAAAAAAATTCTTTATTGACGTAATCATCGGTATAGCATCTTTTACTTCGAAATTATTTTTAAAGATGATGCTAAATTATCAACTATTTTTTATAGTTAATTATAATATGGAAAAATAGAAATTAAGGGATAAATATCGCGGAAAAAATTAAAAATTGGGGGAAAAATATCAAAAAAACTTATTTTTAATGTTAAAATAGATGCAACATAAAATTTGAAAAATTATTCACCAGTCAACTTCCGTTTTAAAATGAATTCGCCACATCTAATTACACGCTGAGATATTTGGCGAATTTTCATATTTTTCAGTACTTTCAAATACTTCCAAAATAAATTAAAATTACCTTCATCAGTTTATCATTTGGCACATTGAAATCTCATTCAAAACCATAATACTATATTTTAGACCAATTAAATATATATGGCGCGTAACCTGTTTTTTCTTGAATAAAAATTTTCAACTATAAAAAAAGGCAGACAAAAAATTCAGAAAATATGAAAAATTCGCAATAAACTATAAAAAGCAAATTTAATTTCTGAGAATTTTTTTCAACATAAAGTAAATTATTTTAGAATGTCCAAAATAAAATACTATTATATGGGATAATTTTACAATCTGCTCTCGTTCAGTTCAGTTCCCACATCCACATAAATTCATAAATTTTTCATACACTGATAATATATTGTCGAACGTACATTAAATTCATGAGATCAAAATTGAAAAAAATAATAAAATCAATAATGAAGCGAAGGTTCTGAAATCAAACAACACGATTTGGTAAATTTATACTTAACCTTAAAAAATGAAGACGAAATAATAATTTTCTTAATAAAAATTGGAAATTGAAATCCATTACTGAAAACGGCATTGTGTAGAAATTTTTTTTTTTAAATAAAAAATTTAACAAAAAAAAATTTTTTACAAATCACCGATTTAAGTAATGGACCTTGTAGTAAAACATTTTTGCAACAGATTTTGTTATATAGAAGTTTTGCCTGTCTCAATTTTTTGAAGGAGCTACTAAAATTCAAATGAGCGCTGCCCCTTCAATTATCAAGATAGGCAAAACTTTCATACGACACGTTTTGCAGGAAAATATTTTTCCTACAAGGTTTCCTAATTACATTGACCATTTGCTTGAAATTTTGAAATTGCTCGCTTGATAAAATTTTAGATGCTAGTATTTGTTATCGGTGAACGAAACTGGAGGGTGGAGGTCACAAAAAGTATGTGTTATTATGAAGTAATACGCTACATTTTGGTCATAACGTCAGGTGTTTAGGCCTATGTCACTTATGGCAGGGTAATGTTTATTTCAAAACAGAAGATTACTCACCATTTTTTCCGCAGGTAAAAATTCTGTCCTTTGTAGCACTCATTTAAATCCAGAAGACTACTTACCCCCTGTTAATAGTGGAACTCCTCATTATAAAAAAAAAAACTGCAGTTCCATCGATATTTGATTTTCCTGGACATTTAATGCCAAAAGAATCTAAGAGACCAGTTTTAGAACGTGTATTTATATTAAATCGAGAAAAATATTTCTCTTCTTGGTTCATGAGCAATGTGTTTTATGTGTCAATTTTACAATGAAGTACAATGTGTCCTGTTTTAGAATCAATGTCTGAATACCAACAATAATGCAGCACTAGGTGATGACTATCAACCATTAGTGGAAATTATTAAAACTGCAGATGTTGCTGCCCAAACAATTTTTACCAGAAAACCATTACAAGAACTAACTGACAATTTACACAGGGATAAAAAATGTTTGCAACAACAACTCACAAGGCGAAATCAACCGGTGAGTAATGCGAATGGGCTACTAGATCTACTGCAGCAGAATTTTGTTCAAGGTGATGATGATGATGATGATGCTTTAGAAAATTTACTGAAAAGTAACTTCCTTTCATCCCTTCCATTTGAACTATTCTAAAATGAAATAAATAATTGTAGCAGAGCTCCTGCAAAAATTTCATCTTACACTTCATTTTTATTCGTCAAAGGCATATGAATTTATTAGCAAGCAAAATTCCTTGCCAGATCCATCCACAATCAGACACTGGCTAGCTACTTGGGAAATCCTAGTATCATTGATGAAGTGCTTTTATATTTTAAAAAAAATGACATTTCTAAGGTATTGATTATAAATGGGGTTAATTTCCTGATTTCATTAAAGTAAAACACTTTTACCTTCAAATTTCTCTTTTTTTTTTTTTCATTTTTGTCTAAAAAATGCCGACGATTTTCTGGTTACGATTTCACCGCCAAATATCAGAGAAAAATTGGTGACAAATAATTGATCGGCATACTTACAGCTCTACTTGAAACCTTTTCAACACCCTTCAAATGCAGGTATCATAATTCATTGTATCATGGATCCTTATGCCATATGATAAAGCTGTGCTGAAACACGTTTACCGCATTACAGTTGTTATCATAAAAATCTCATTTATTCGAGAACGACCGTTCGTGAAACTCAAGTTTATGTCGTTTAATTAAGCTGCATTTCAATAATCTTAGGTCTTTTCCAGTTTTTGTACTCGTATTTGTAGCTTGGCTTTAGTTTCAGTTTCAACATAGTTCTATCAGGTAGCAATTCAATCTAGTGTTGTGCGGGGGTGTTGTGTTACTGAGTAACACTGCGATCGAATTTTAATTAAATCATAACCTTTTTTTACTCAGCCAGTAAGGCAACAATTCTTGTCTCGTTGTTCAGCAACATCTATAGACCTTCGAGAGGTTACCCAGTAGTCCGTTTAACGTTATTGGCGGACCTCTGTAGCTATATTATATGAGCAATATGCTTCTTTTCGGAGTTTTTGAATTTTTACTCAACAACGATAAGTTGTACACAATTTTTAAAAAGAACCAATCTTTTAGGAAATGAAAAAAAATCTTATAGGACGATTTTTTATTTTAATTTTTTTTTGGATGAAAATTCGGCAATATAAAATCTTGTAACATGCAGTGATGTGCCTCTTTTCATCATGTTGAATTTTTTTTCAATGAAATGGGAAGTTTTACACAATTTTTGAAAAGGACTAATATTTTAGACAATAAAAAAACTCTATAGATGTTGGTGTTGTGCATTCTCGAGAATCCGACAGACTTAAAAAGTTTTCATGTAAATTGCCAGGTTACTAGTTCACTACAAATCCAATCTTAAGAATTAAATATAAAATTAGAACTTAGGTAGCGTTCATATAGTTACTGAAGATAGATATTGAAGACGACCATAAAGAAATAGTGATTTTAATAGAAAAATACCAAATATAGGCGCATGTGCATAATGAAAAATACAGATATGGAATCATCCTCCCGTTCCTGTACTGACCGTCTAGTGATTCTTTGCATTATCCTCAATTTTTTTTTATTTTAATTATCAACCATTTTCAAAGAGAAAGTATAGAACAATTCATTTGACTAAAAATTCTACCTTGAAGATTGGGTAGGCCACCTTTGCAATGCGAAGTCCAACCTTCAAAAGTTCAACCTTCAAAATGAACATAAAGTAATTCATTTTACACTTCACCTATGTCATGGAGTCATCGTTAATGCCAAATATTAGGAACGATTCAATTACATCGCATTTAACCCAAACTCGGAAGTATCACTAGGTTTTACTAGAAATAATTGTGTAACTCTTCGTTAAATATTAGATCAGAGGCTGGGACCTAGTAAATGCCTTTGGTTTCATTCATAAAAACAGAATGGCGAAGAATTTTTATTACTGGATTCTGTGTACGTTGTATAGTTGAAAAAAATGTATTCGATAACACATACTTCTTATACAATCTATAATAATTATATTCTATGACGTACGCATAATTAGTCTGTTACTTATCGCTGTCATAGCGTTGCCCTGGATATTTTTCATATTCATTGCCATAATGCGGATACATTGATTGATACTTCGGCTTCTCGAACGATGATTTTGCGCAGTTAGACTTGACATTCTCTGGAGTAATACGTTTTTTCATTTGTGAAATAGCGAGATTTCGAATTATTTCTTCCTTTGTAGGGGGTTCGTCTCTACGGCGTCTTAACCAAGCCATCCATTCTGGAGGCAATTCTTGAGTCAAATCTCCTGATTCGCATTCAAACCATCTACTCGCCCTCGATCGACCACCACGAGGATCAGGTGGTAATTCATAGTACTTATTACCTAAGTAATCTTCACCTTTGAATTCTCCCAGCAGTCGTTCAGGTTTCACCTTAAAAGATTTCATCAAAGAATTCCATATTGAACTGAATACATTACGTGCTGACATTATCAGCAATGAACCTTGACAGATTTAATACTTGTCACGAAGTTATCTTGAATCTAATATTTGAAACTGAACAGCGTTTCTACAAAGAACCACCATTGCGCGATTCTTTTCTGTTCCTCATTAAAATGAAAACAAAATAAAAAATGATAAATTCTCAACAACTCACAGACTCACACTGCTACGGTTCAATTTCTGTAGTTGTGTATTGTTCATTCTAATCGAGAAGGGACTAAATATGCTGAATTTTGCAACTCAAAATCCCACTTTCAAAAACAATTTTGTCTCTAATTCTCGTTAATATTGCAACAAAAACGAGAGATAATAGTGGGAGTGAATAATCTTTGAAATAAAATTAAGAATTTGTAAACAATGTTTCGGGGAAAGTTTTGGTAAGATGAAAGACCATACATGTTAAAATGGAAATTCTCAGTTTTATAGCTAAACATATTATTTAGTCCCATCTGGTGATGGCAAACGTTCAGGGCGTTCATCATTCACGTTCGCGAACTTGAACAGACCGCGTCAACATTTTTTGAACGTGAACGTGAACGCAGTCACATGGTGTGACCGTAAATGAGCGAGCAACTGTGTTCATTTTTTTTTTTTTTTTTTTTTTTTTTGTATCAAAAGAATAACGAAATCAATAAAGTCATAAAATCAAGGATTTGTTATGCGTTCATTTTTGATGAACATGAACGAGTTCACCAAAATTAAATTTTATGGAACGTTAGCGTGAACGCGGTCAGTTTGTGCTGAACGTGAACACGAACGCGTTCACTTTTTTCGCGAACTTTGCCATCACTGTTTGGAAGGCTTAAAAGTTCAGGAACATCTGCCAACACTGGATATTATAAAACTACATCGTAAACAACTTACAGTGTCCCAGAATGTTATGCCTAGAATTCATTAGTTTTACTTTTTACAAATGTTTTTAATTATTATTGTGAGTGTGGAACAGTGTAGAAAGCGAGGTATGTGGCCTGTTTTTCACTTTTCAGCTACTAAGCTAAAATCTCAGCACTCTGAAATGGGTCTATTTGATCCACCAACCGTAATAATAATATGCTGATAAGATCACTTTATTTGAGAAGAAACTATAATGAATCCGATTAAAATGTATTCATTACTTTTTGTAAAATACCAGAAAATTCCTGTTTTGTTTCTAAGGAGATGAACAGCTACTTTGTCTTCATATCCCTCTCGCTGATCTCTCCGGCGTACAAAGAAGCGGTTATTCCCCTCGTTAAAGAAGGATATCGTATTTAATACGGGAAATGAGTGATTTCGATGGCTTTATGTTATTTCTCTCGCCTTGCTTGTGAAGTAAACCTCAAAACTCGTCAGAAGTCACTTCATTTCCCTTGTTAAATAGTACGTTTATTATTTTATTGAATATTGAGATATTGTATGCTGTACTATGTGTTAGTATTGTCTATCAATGTTAAACGTGAATACGTAACCTGAACTCCCTCTCGATTTTCAATTTTATTAACATGTTGATACTTACGTTCAACTCCTCATCTATGTTTATGGGCTGTTGATCTACTTTTATGATTATGTAAGATCCATGAGTCGTGTTGAGAGACTAATCTTAATTTTTTGAATGCTAGATAATTTTTCTTTATATCTCACGCCGTGTGTAGTATCAACGTAATGAAAATGGAGAATAACGTGTACATCAGCTTTGTTTGTCAACGTTGTTTGCAGCCTTTGAGTTTAGATCCAACATTTAATAATATAGGTGAACACAGAATTGCAGAATTATCAAGTATGTCTAGTTCGGCTTGTCGAAATTTTTTTTTGGTTTTCTTTTTCATTATTTTTCGCATTACCATCATTATTATGTTTCAGTTCCATTATTTTCGCCTCCTGATATTGAATTGGAATTCCAAAATACAAATTTCGATCACTTCATTCCTGCTTTCAGCTTGACGGACTCCAGCAATGGCTCAAATGGGTTCACAATTCTCGGAGACGCTGAAGGTTCCAATTTGAGTTACCATATGAAGGTAGAACGGGTTGGCCTTCATCAACAGTTTAAAATATACCTGGGCTTAACTATCTGCGCTTTGATAAGATAAGAATTACATATTTTCTAGGTTGCTTCTGGTTTGTTTGATATCATATCAGGAAGCACGGAGATTAATCATCCACTTTGCGAAGAATGCACCGATGCTTTACTAGATGTAATGGATCAACATTTTCGAATGATCGAAGATGATTGCCATCACTATAAACTGTACCTCGAACAGTGAGTTACGAGTACACATCATATTTCACATAGCATTCTCTGTTTGCTTATGCGTTTACGTATTTTTTAATGTTAGATTGAACAGAGAAGGCGATTATGATATACAAACATTAAGCAAAGACTTGGAAGAGGTGATGGATTTTTTATATTTATAATTTTGAATCTGTTGTCATTATAAATTAAATGCTGGAGCGTAATCGTGAACATTTGAAATCAGTTACATAAAGAAGAAGCAAGACTATCTGAAGAATTGAAATCTTGCGAAGAAGAAGAACGTTGCATTAAAGACGATATAACTCGAGCAGAAATGGATAAAGAACAAATAGAAAACGACGAAGATAATTTTTGGAGGCAGTACAATAAATACAGTCGTGATTTATTTTGTTTGGAAGATGAATACAGAAGGCAAGTAATGTTAGATATTTTCCAGAACCATTTGTATAGCTATGCAGAACAAGTCAGGTAATATTACTGGCAGAAAATAATCTGATTCGTTTTCGGGTAACATGAGAAAAAAAAATTCATATTTTTCAAAGTCAAGATACCGTAATTAATTTTCTCGCTCATGTTTGCCCAATTTATTTGAACACCCAGTATCTGTTGCGCATAATTTGTGTGATCGGCGAATTTAGGCGTTCGGCAAAATCTGATTAAAATGCTGTCGAATAAACCCGCGAGGCAACATATAGAGAGGAAATTGCGAGGATTAGGGAAGTAATATCTTCAAATTTCTATGATATTCAGAGAAATAAACCATAGAAATGTTGGTAATAATGAAAGATATTGACTCCGAATGCTTAGGTATATATAGTGTTTAATTTTTTTTTTTCAACTTTAAAGTTGTGAGGAGGTTGGAAACTATGACAAGTATAATACAATTGGAAGGGTTTCTCGTCATGATTTACATTCAAAGTTATTTTATAGAGTAGGGAAGAGAGTGCTTTTTACTAGTTCTGCAGTTGTTTTGAAAGTGAAGAATCAAACTTTTTGTTCTGAGAAAAATTTGTTAGTGTCAATAAGGAGAAATTAGAAGGCGTGATTGTATACCAAACTGGTCGTAATCACTGTTCACGTGCGTCCCATTTTGTAAAGGTTAAACGCATTTCGAATTTTTTGAAAGAATTTAATTTTACGTAACAGAATGAAAATTTTATTCCAGCTTCTTCAAAATGAAATATGGGCACCACGTTCTCATAGTAGTTTTTGTTGCTCTTGATCAGTTTTACCAACTGACGAAACATGACATACTGAATCACCCTATACTACGACGTTCTCTCGATTATTTTGATTTTAGTAAGTATTTGACATCAAAAGATGGAAGGTGGCCTTTAATCCTTTGGGCGCAGTTTTGATGCGTGATAACACATGTAAGCGCTCAGAGTTGATACCTTTCATTATTATTAAAATTCTTAATGTTTATTTGTTTTAATATCATTGAAAATATCGCTTGTCTAATCCTCGATAATTCTTTTACTTCTGTTGCCTAATGGGTGCGTGCGTTCGACACGGTTTTAATTTGATTTCGCCGAAAGACTGAATCGGTCTTGTATAACTGAATGTAGCCAATGCTCGAAATGACTTTATATAATCTTGCAGCGTTATCTGAAATGATCTACTGCGATCGTTTCACTCATGCATACGATGAAGTTTCCCGACGCGGCAGCATTGACTAGTTATTATTTATTCTTCCTTTTTCAGCACAGAATATCAGTTGAATTACGCTCAATTTCACTTGGACAGACTTAAAAAAACTAATGTTTTCAATACAACATTTCACATTTGGCACAAAGGCCATTTTGGAACTATTAACAATTTCCGACTAGGACGTCTTCCTTCAGCTCCGGTTGACTGGAGTGAAATTAATGCTGCTTGGGGACAAACAACGCTACTCTTGGTTGCATTAGCTCGTAAATCTAATCTCACCTTTCAAAAATATCGTCTAGTACCTTATGGTAGTCATTCTTACGTCGAGGTAAAACTGACATTTATTTCTTATTTCAACGTTGATTCTATCGAAAGTATGATAATGCGTTCATAGGTTTTAGCCGATCATAAAGAATTACCTTTGTATGGCAGTGGTGGATTCAGATTTTTATTAAACCCTAAATTTGATTCCGCAATGGTTGCTTTTCTCGATTGCTTGCAACAATTCAAAGAAGAAGTCGAAAAAGGAAAATCCGGTTTCAATTTGCCATATCGAATGGAAAAAGGTAAAATCAAGGATTCTGGTACCGGAAAATCGTACTCGATCACGTAAGTAGATGTGCACAAATTAGTTCTTTACGCATCCGCCATGTGTAATTTATTATCTGCGATTGATATTCAGCATTCAATTTAATTCCGAAGAACAATGGACTAAAGCGCTGAAATTAATGCTAACGAATTTGAAATGGGTTGTGGCCTGGGTGGCTTCACAATTTTGTAATGAATGAAAACTCGTAAGTTGAATGATGAATACTCATCGTTTTGGTACATATATTTTGTGATATGTACCGATTTTTTATTTAATCTAATTTGTGTACAACTTCTTATTACTTAGTTTTCAAATAAAAGTTACACAACTGCGTGTGATATAGTGCCTTGTCTAAAATTTTCTGCCTTCCGTCTTGCTTCTTTTTTTTTGTTTTTTTTTGTTTTTTTTTTTTTTACTTCCAATATGATTTGTAGGTATTTGTTACTTGTATACGGAATTTTCACAGCACAAAATTCAGTTCTGAAAGCTTTATGATTGATTGCTAGTCTACAAATAATAACAGAAGAAGAATATCAGAGGAACAGGCTAATAGTGAACACACATCAGTGAGTACACGAAATAACAGAATAAGACAAATATGCAATCTATTAATGCCGTTACTATGAGTGGAACGCAATTTAAATTCAATCTAGTTGCAGCGACGCATTCATGAGATGAAGTTGTTCGGTGCATCCATACGATAAATCGTCTTTTCAGATACTTTCTGATTTTAATTCTCGCTATCCCCAGGTTTTATAAAAAATTGTAGTTTAAGACATCCTTGACTAAGGAACGGTGGCCTTCCAAAACGATGTGCTTTGAGGGGAGGTGAGCTTCAAATTTACCAACCAATTTTATCAATTTTACCAACTTACAAAATTTCTAACTGATTTCTCAAAATTTTATGAATAGCCTGAGTACTAAATTTTCCCAAAACTTTGCAAAAAAGCAAGTTTCATAACTAAAAAAAACTATTTACTATGTACAAACGTACATTTTCGGTTAAGAAAACATTTTAATAATTTTTTTTAAACTAAGTAGGCCTGTACATTTCAATTTCGTTGGATATTTTGATAGGCTTAAACAAGTATCTTCATCCCGAGCGAAGAGAGGATGAAAATTTTACAAAACATTAGGTGTAAAGGGCGACCGTACACATTGGAAAATGAAATCGGTCACTGTGGGTACAAATTCAAAGAGACTCCTCGGTAAAACTGTCATCGATTCCTACATTCCATTACTTCTCATTTTTTTTCAACTGCTTACAAATGTCACCAAATTTTTCCAACTCCCGAATGCTGTGGGGGGGGGGAGACACTATACTGACATTAATCAAGCATATACTACATGAATTTCAACAAAATAATAAGTGTCGTTATTATCGAAAATACAATGATGAAAAAATTTTGTAAAAAGATACAAAAGTTTAATTTCGTATCTATTGTATCGAGGGAAGTTCCATGTTACATTTATTGGTGTGGAAATTTTAAAATCTTTTTTCTAATTTGCGATTATTGTTGTAAAATCGAGTGATTTTTACGTGCGAATCCCAACTTTTTCAACATGAAATGTCACGTGACAAAAGAAAAATTCCGTGACACAGTAGTGAAAACTGATTACAATTACACGTTGTGTACCAGTATCTTTACTATCACAAAGAACAGATACCGAATAGGAATAGTCATATCGCTATTTTTTATTGATTGACATCATTCTCACCTGGTGTATGTGTGCATTTTTATGGTGAAAAAACCACAATAAACCGTAAATAAATCCACAATAATTGTTAACCGTTGTAGTTTCCTCGCAAATTTTTTGTGCCTCTTCTAGTGATAATTCAATGACTTCTACGTATTCACCTTCTTCTTGTAACCCACCGCCTAAATCATTCAATTCGGTTTTTTTTTTTTCATATGAATTAGTCAAGTTTTTATTTAGAAAACGAGGTATAGTGTATTACAAAATCTACAAACCTTTTCCTTTTTTCATGTCATCGCTAACTTCGGTATAAAATAAATGAATTTCGTCGACAGCAGTTCCTACATTAGACCTTTACAAAATCAACATCCAATAAGTAGAGAACGAATCGTATACTTAAAAGAATTTCTCAATTTTTCACTCTTCATTGAAAAATTTGACTGATTTCTTCGTCGCATTGCCGAAGAAACCCAAACTACCAGTTTACCAATTTGTGAGGGATAAGAGAGAGAGGAAGAGTATTTTTTTGTCAATAAATTTTGTTTTTGTGTCTTTAAAGCCCAATGAAACCATATTTGGACACGTCAGATTTTATTTTCCTTTTCATCTTTTCCAAATACGGCAAAAAACGAACAAATTGATAAAATTAATCCCTGTAATACGCCAATGAAAATAATGTTTTGCAAAAATATCTTTCCAACTTCAACAATTAATCTCTAGTAAAGTGCTGAGAAACGTGAACTTGAGCATTGAGTACTTGAAATAGAAGTCAAAACAATACCAAGCACAATTCCATCCAGGATGTTTCAAGTTGAATTGCAAAATATTTCCAATTGCAGCATGAAATTTTACCGAATAATTCCAGAGAAATTTAAGATGAGTTGCAGTGAACTCCAACCACCCAAAAACCCGAAAATTTTAATAAAAATTAAAAACATTCGTTCAGTTTGGTACCAAAAAGATCAATCATAAAAATGAAAAAACGTACACAAAAATACAAATTGATTATTCGACAACCGTTGCGAAATTTAGACCTTTCTTATAATTCACGAATGAGAAAAAACCTTTCATAACGAGAAATAGCATCCAGCTTACTTATTATTGTTACGCAAGAAATATTCAAGTACAACTTGAAGATAGTACAAGGATCTATGTATGGGTGATAAATTCGTTATTCTCGCACATTTCAATCTTCCATCTAGCGCCCAACGCAGTACGAGTGAATGACGAGAATCGATACTGACTGATCTTATATCATATTGAATAATAATCGAATTTACTTGAATACTTTGATTTTCCGCAGGTTTTCAACCGGAACATCATATCCTGTCTCTTCTAGCACTTCTTCCTTGGCAATAACTTCCAACGGTTTATCTTTATCGACTATTCCAGCACAAAACTCAACCGTAAAACCTAGTTTTGATGGATATTTGATGATGTCTATTATACCGTTTCGATCTTCCGGGGGTATATTCTGTATATAAACGGCTGGATGAAGTATTACATAATCCAAAATTAATATTTATTGCAAAAGGTGTAACAATTCGGGAGTGCCTTTTCCATATAAACGGAAGCACATGAATGTCACACCTGGTCTAAACTGTTTAACACAAACGAGTGTTTGTTGGGTGATGTTGAAAATGATAATTGCGACGCTGGCAACATGAAAACGTTCAAAATATCACTAACAATAAATACCAGCCAGTTTTCGATAGAAAGTCAACATTACCTATCGTGGCATTCTATGTAATCCCATTTTCTAGCATTTCCATTCTGTAACAAAAAAAAAAAAAGAAATCGCTAGAATATAAACAACAAGCTTTCGGAATTACCGACTTCTTTTTAATAGAGCGTGAAGTAAAATCAGGCAAAATAATTACAATTGTATAGCGTATTTCCATTGGTTTAATAAAAAGAGAAGTGCTCAGAGGTGCAGTCGATAAGTTTTCTATATTCATTATGAATCGTGTATTGGAATGAAGAATAATGAACCTATAAAATATGTATTACAGCGCGCCAATCCAACATGAAATTAAAATAATCCATTACTCAGTCAATACTCGAACTTACTAATAGATTGAAAAGGTATCGTTAAGATCGAATCACAAAATCACAACCACAAGTACTACTTTGTGTTCTATGTAGTTCTACCTCTATCTCCTGTCAAGAATTACACAATCCAAAATACGTAATCAGACCTGCTCATTTAGTGTTAGCGTTAATTTTGGTCTTTCCGTTAAGATTCATGAAGCTTGAAGGCATATCCTCATGAAATTGAAGTCAGGTTCAGGTAATTCACTTCACCTAGATTTAAAAATATTTTCTCGTAGGCAATTGCAAAAATGCTTCATTCATTACAACTAAAATTACAGTGCTTCATGCTTACTTGGAAACTCAAGACAGCACGCAATATTTTTGTTTTTGTGGAGTCGATTGGGATTCGTTTTGGCCAAACCTTGATTCGCACGTTGTTTGTTTAGCTTTACTCTTTTTGTAATGTTGCACTTTTAGTTACACATCTACTGTCAATGTGATGTAAGAATTAAAGTAGTTGAATATTGTTTCCTATTGTTTCTCAAACAACACAATAGATGTCTTATCATGGAGTCCATCGTTGTATTTAGAAACTTGATAAAGAAAAAGGACGTCACTATCGGATAATGCGTTGATAAAAACTTTGAAATTAAATTCAATAGAAAAACGAAATGTTGTACTGTAGTGTGTGAAGCCTCGAAAAGAGGTGATGCTAGAAAAGTTTTACCGAAAAAAAATTCGCTTATTCGCGTCATACGGTGAATTGAACCCAGTCCGTTGAGAAAATGTGGTCATTTTTCTCGAGAGATGCCACAAAAGATTTTCCTTATGAAATAGGCGAATCTTTGTTCTTAAATTTCGATGAAAGCATTTGGAATTTACATAAAGGAAAGAGAAAGGTACGCTTAATATGCTTAACTCATTTTCAGTTTCTAAACTTGATATTGATGTAAATTCTTCACAAATATTGTGTTTGTGCAACAATGTGTCAGAATGGCGGAGACGATGTTTCGATTTTTCTATTCAATTGTCACGCAGCAATGGACAATCAGTTGAGTATGGCTCGGAATTCCGTGAAACGTTTAAAGACTCTTCGACATCCGAGTATTCTACAATACATAGATAGTCATGAAGTAAGTATATATTGGTAATTGTTCGTCCGTGGGTTAATACAAGGTATATTCAATATTTGCGATTGGATAGACGAAGTGTAATAAATAATTGTTTAGTAACTCTCAATTTTTTATCCTAAAGACAGATAAAGCTTTGTTGTTGGTAACAGAGTTCGTGGAACCGCTAAACGTGTATCTAACGAATTCGTGTCGAAGTATTCAGGAAAAAGATCTATACCTGTCGTGGGGTGTTTTCCAGATTACGGTTTAGTATACAACGTTGACGATGAGTAGAAAACTTCGTTGTTAAAATTAATGCAATTTGTTCATTTCAGAGAGCTTTAAGTTTTCTAAATAACGATGGAAACTTGAAGCATAACAATGTTTGCGTGTCTTCGGTATTTGTGAACTTGGCTGGGGAGTGGAAGCTTGGCTGTGTGGAACACATGAGTGGTGTCAGTGACGGAGAAGGAATTCCAATTAAAATATTGCCCGCTTTAGAAAAATATAGTCCCCCTGAAAAAACAGACTCCATTGGTCAACCACAGTATACGAAATGGTTAGTTGCCCAAAATTACCACAGTGTGGGAGTCTTGCCGTGTGTATTTACCTCATTCAGGTACCAAAAATCGCTTGAACTTAGCTGAAAACTAAACACTTCTTTCTCTTGTAGTTCGACTGACATGTGGGGACTTGGGTGTCTAATTTGGGAAGTGTATAATGGCAGTTTACCACATCAATCTGCGTTACGTAATACTCATAAGGTACTCCTGTATTTTGTTTAGTTCAACTAATATGACGTGCATTGTTTACACCACGCGTATCAAAGTGTTTGTTAGTACTAATCGTAATTTCTTATCGTTGTCGGAAGATTTTTCTTTTTTTTTTTTTTTTCGTTGTTTTGGGTTTACTGTAAGAGAAAAAATTCGAAAAGGTATTCCGAAAAAATTTGAGCTGAATCCGAATACGGAAAGCGATGCTTTTTTTTTATTCTTACCTTTACAGATAGAAATTTTTTTGTTATCTACCTTTTCGCCCCGGTTGACTGGAAAATTAGTTTCTGATGTCACTTGGAAGGAGTTGCATGCGAATCCTTTATGCGTCAATCATTTTCTTTTTCCCAGCAATTCTTTTAATTAAGTTACATGTATTGCGTATTTTTTTTTAGCTTACTTTTGCGTTTTAATTCATTCGTTTATTTATTTACCTATTATTAGTAGTATTATTATTGATATTATTATTCTATTTGTGTTTTAATGCAAACGAACAGATACCCAAATCGTTGCTTACAACTTATAACGAACTGATTGCCTTGAAAGCTAATTGCAGACCAAATCCGGCAGACGTGATAACTAGATGCCGTAAAAACGACGGCTTTTTCAAGAACGATCTTATCGACACGCTTTTATTTTTAGAAGAAATCCATATCAAAGATAAAAACGAAAAAAGCAAATTTTTCACTTCGCTGGCATCTTTACTAGATCACTTTCCGGATCGTGTGTGTCGTTTTAAGATACTGCCGCATCTGATTAACGCGTTCGAATATGGTGAAGCCGGAGCCGCGGTTCTCACTCCATTACTCAAGGTACTTGATGGCTCGTTGTATGGTTGCTACAGGAGGAATAGGACGCAAGTTGACGCGACACGCGACATAGTCCTACCTTTATCGCTGTACCTAGTTATCAACCTACATTGTCGTATGAATTGCAGTTGGGAAATCTATTAGACGATGCCGAGTACCAAAGGAAAATCGTACCTTGCGTGGTGAAGCTTTTCAATTGTAATGACAGGGCTACTCGTGGTAAATTACTTCAGCAAATGGAAAGTTATATAGGTAAGTAGGTTCAAGTGTTGTTGAAAGACGGTAAGTTGACGGTTGACAATACCTTCTAATAGTGTCTTGGCATAGAGGTTGCCTCTTGAAATTAAATGCTATGAATCAGAGTTTGGATTTCAACTTTTAACGCCGGCATCAAGCCAACGGAGAAAATAAAGGTATTTTTTGCCCGAAAAGTAATCCGGCATTGATGTGTTTTATTATTACGTGTTGAGTAAAGGCATTTTTAGGTATTGCCTTCGTTTCGCCACTATCTAAAATGCGTGTAAAAATACAGCACGAATGAATAAAATTCTCGATTTTCAAAATATCATTGTTAGGATTTGGGCTGTCGAGAAATATTCTACTCTGCGCCTTCGATATATTTGTAGCTACGTCGATTGTCGTTCACTTTGCAAGTTGCACACTTCGATTTTTTTACCAACTCCAGTAGATTCGGATATTTTTACGTTTGTCGGTTTCTTCCAAGATGTTTAGATTTTCTAATAAATTTCTTCCAATTCAGGTCATTTACAACCTTCGACCATAAATGATCAGATATTTCCCCAAATTGTGAACGGTTTCCTAGACACGAATCCTACAATTCGAGAACAAACTATCAAGGTGAGTCATGTACGTACATTGTTAAGCGATAAATATCCTGCGCAGTGTATTGATGTGATTATTTCATATTTGCTGAAACTTGAGGACATCTCAATCGTTGATGTTTTGACTTGTGACAATTCACGCGATTCTCTTGGTATTGTTTTGAATGATAACTTGTAAAAAATTACACTGTACGATGTAAATCAATTCGAAGATTGGTGACGTTTAAGTAAGATTTCGATCGTGGATTAAGGCATAAAGAAAGATGCGTGGATAGTTTTTTTCTGTAAAAGTTGATCATTGTATTGTGCGGCAGCGCAATCAAATATTGCAACGATACGGGGAGGACGAGGAGAAAGCAGCGAATGACGATGAACGGGTATTCTTGGGAAATATTTGTGAGTACATGGTACATCGGCGCATGTAATTTCTTCAGTATTTAAGGTCATTTGCTCGAGCGCATAGTACGCTACCCAATATTCATAATAAAGATGCGTGCCCTGTTGGGATGGAAAATTTAAGAAAGTACGCTTTGGTGTTGCGGATAGAAAAAAACAAAACTGACGGTGAACTCGTCGTACGTCAATCGCAGAAAGAGTGAAAAGAAAAAAAAACATCAAGATGAACGCGATAATCGTGAATGCACGTGCGATGGTGCGATGAATCGAAGGATACATGGCAATTAGTAAAATATATGTGTTCGAGTATCCTTACGTCGAGGTGGCTCGTACATAAGTACATCATCATGTATAGGTAATAGGTATACGTATAATAGAGTATTACTTTTCTTCTTTTTTTAGTGCGTGATTCATCTAAGTCCGAAATTGAATTATAATAATTTGAACGTCGAAATATTGCGACATTTTGCTCGTCTTCAATCCAAAGACGATCAAGTAAGCGTTGTAATACGATAGATTTCCTTTTGCCGTGTGGAGAGAGCTACGTTTTGCTGATCTGCACACTGATTTCATTATTGTTTTTCACGCATTTGAGCGTACGTGTTTTTCATTATTTTGTCGTAATGGTTAATTCGTTTTTAGGGTGGAATCCGTACCAATACTACCGTGTGTTTAGGTAAAATTTCCACGCATTTACATCCGCAAATTCGTCAAAAAGTGCTGATATCCGCTTTCATACGAGCTATGCGAGATCCATTTCCACCGGCCCGAACAGCAGGTGAGTATGCTACAGGTATTTCGATCGTGTGAGATCGTGGTCATACATTTCGCGAAGCATAACAGGCAGCGTACCCAACACCTACGTGTAGGTGTCGCCCGGCTGCTTCATGCTGTAAGTTTTACGTGGAAGTCTTGAAATGCGAATGAAATTTTCGCAGGTGTTTTGGCGTTGGCGGCAACGCAGCAGTACTTTTTTATATCGGAAATAGCGTCCAGAATACTACCGGCGCTATGTCAGCTGACCGTCGATCCGGATAAATCGGTTAGAGATCACGTATTTCGCACCGTCAAAGGATTTTTAGGCAAATTAGAAAAATTATCCGAAGACCCTACACTACGAGAATCGATGGGTACGGTAGTTTCACATTCGCTTAGTAACGCATTCATTCTAACGTAGTAGTGAACACGCGCGTACGTATTGCGGACGAGCGAGTGGAAGTTTAGAGAAAGCTGTGTTTTACGTCTCGAGGTGTGAGCTTCCATTCCGGCACCCTGCACTATGGAGAGACAAGAATTTACGCTTGGGAAAGAACGAACCAGCTTGATCGTAATTATTCTTATACGACGTGCGTACGTACGTAGGCTATGCTACGCATCCATTTATGCAAGACCGTAAGTAGTCGCTAGTCGACTGTGACCTGCAAAAGTACGAGTAGTACTCGTATTCGTAGTTCGACGAGTATGCGTACTACACGCTACTCGTACCAACTACTACACGCACTCGTACTTGTACTTGTACTCGTTTTCGTTTTCGTTTTCGTTTTCGCCATCGTCACTGACCGAACGTTGGTATTTTCAACATGATTTAGCTGATGTACACTCGCCAAATGGTTGACTCGTCGTCGATTCAACAGGTCAAATAAAACGAATGAGTCTTACCGCTTGCGGTTAGACGAGTAAACTACTCGGGTCTTTTCAACTCAGTCGATTTTAAAAGACGCGTTGCCGCTGATTGCGAACAAACGACTTGAAACTATAATATAATGTTAATTCCAAACTGTCGTTTAAAATGGATTGAGAAAATCGTGCCGAAATAATGACCAATCAGCATGTTGCAAGCGTTCAGCCTCGTCACTCGCCTCCGCTTCTAAAATTCTGCCGATAAGCGTTATTTTGGCGGGCAAAGTTCGGTATCCAGTTTATACTATCGTTAATTTTAGCTAATCATTTTTTCTTTACGATTTCCACTAATCGCGACTTCACGAAAACCCCTCGAATTGTATTTATGACGTACGAAAATACGAAAACATGACGAATTTCGCGCCGAACTACTCGAAAATCACGAAATCTTATAATTTTCATTGTAAATTTTTTCATTTACTCCAGAGCTGGTTTGAATTTTCAATTTTTTATAGAGAAAAGGTATCATAAACTGGTAATTTTCAACAGCTCTCGTTTTGCATTATTAAAAAATCGATTATTTTTCTTCTAGTGAAGTTGGCGACTGGAAAAAGTGCGAATAAGTGTGTGTGTGTGTGTGTGTGTTTTTAAATTTCTGTGAAAACCTTGTTCATCTACGCGGCGCGACGCGTTTTCATGTTCACAAGTGGTCTTGTGTGTTCGTCTTACTATATGTACGTCCTGCGTACTTCTACTTACCATGTCGTTGTATGTGCATGCGGTAGGTACTACATACGTTATGTAGGTCTAGGTAGTGTGTAAGTGGGTATAAATACCTACTGGGTAATTACGAATGTAGAATCGCAACGATGCAATTTACGCATATCGGCAGCTGAGGTTTAAACAGTTGCGATACGTCTACGTACGCGCGCTTTTCACAAAACTTCATTCGAAACGTGAAATTTGATGATCCAGCTTTTTACGTTATACACAAGAATTGAGTATAATCTTAGGTAAACGGTAAAAACGTACAGACGTGATAATGCGGTTCGTGTTTATTTTGTCATTCAGAGGCGGATGTGCATGCGTCCACTCCGAGTTTATCAAACGCGGCCGCCACTTGGGCTGGTTGGGCGGTTACAGCGGTTACGGCCAAATTTTATCGCAGTCAGTCCGAATCGGCGCAACCATCTACGCCCCGTATCAGCAAAAGTATACGCAAACCGTGTTCCTTGGGTACGTTTGTAATGCACACGACTACGACGACGGTGACGTAGCGGTCGTCTGGAACATTCTCTGGAACATTCTCTCCCTCCACCTTAAAACCAAAAAACTTGAGAAATTTATGCATTTATGCTCCTTTTTTTTCTTAATACTCCTGAAAATGCATTTTTCGGTCGTTAAGAAGGTCCATTTTTTCAAAATTTTTTCTCGACTTCGCTCGGACATTTCTTTTTATTCGTTTTTCAAAAGTACAGACTTACAAAACAGTATACAGAAAAAAAAAGTAAACCTCTTGCTTCGAGCCGTTCCCGGCTACGCTACGGAACTACGACTACATATATGCCTACGACGTACTTGTTTGTACGTACAATACAAGTACGTCGTACATCTATGAACTCCACTCAATACATACCGTTACGTTGTCGAAACGCAACGCAGGACGACGCCGTTTACCCTCTCACTGGAGTAGTTGACGTTACGTATTGTAAAATTAATATTTTCTCTCTGTGCACGCGGCTCGTGCTGTAGAACAACCGCCATCCAGCAGTAGCATTTCGACGACTACAACATCCAGCGAAGTAACTTCACTGGGTTCATTCGAGCAAGAAGACAAAGCGTTAGATTCTGTCTCCGACTACGAAGAAAATTGGGAATCCGAGAATTGGGGTGAAATACAGGTTGGTAGTAAAAGTGTACCTTCGCTTCGTTGATGTATGTAGATCGACAGTTCGCAAGTCGTATCTCGCGTACCATAGTACCATAGTACCATAGTATACCCAATCACTTGTACGATGTACGAGTGTTATCTACGCGATAGCCGTTGCCACGTACATTGGTCTCAAGTCGCCTGAAACCGACCGTTCTACGTAGGTAAGGCCAACACGAACGTGCCCTCTGCGCCGCCTATCGTATCATTTATGATGGTTTTTTAGACAGTCTTATCGAGCATTCGCGTAGTAGTTTCCGGTTGCTTTCTGCGCTACCTACAGTTGACGCACCGTATCGCTAGCCGGTTTTTTACAACTGCGAGTTCAGGCCGCGGGCCCCCCAAGACACAAAGGGCTATGGTGGTGCCACTTATTTTATGAAATTTGTGTTCTAACCGTACGCGCGTGCCCTCTAACAGTGTTCCTTTGTTGGTCTAGAGCAGAAAAAATAAATTCAATATTCGATCAGTGGGCGCTTGAGCGTTAAGCTCAAAGTTACCATTCGTACACAGGCCTACCTAGGTTTTCGCTACGTAACGGTGGCGAGAAATTGGAATTGACGAGGTCGAATTGGGTCTGCTCGGGGTTGCCGGGTACCTTACACGACGACGATATTTTGCTTTGCGATGTCGTCTCAAGAATCAGTATTGAATTTTTAAACTTTTAATCGGGATCATCGTACGAATTATTTGGAAGGCGTTTAAGTATACCTACATCACGCATTCTGGGCCGATTTCAAATTTACGTTTAATTGTTCAGCTCGAAAGATAATTTGACTAGAATTTAATAAATTCGCTGCTGATTGGTGAAACGATATCGCGAAGCGAAATATCGTCGTCGTGTGAGGTACCCGGCTACCCGTAGCTAAATAAAATCTAGGTATTTGGCCACTTGCATGTTGGCGAGTGGCCGCGGCTTACATTTTAATCTTAATTAAAATTTTTTAGAGGTCCATTTGGTCGCAAAAGCGAATTTGTGTTTTATTATTATTAAAAACAAAAAATGTTATTATTATTGCTATTGTTATCGTCATTATCATCATCATTTTTCACCGGATATGAAGTGGGTAAAAAATATGAAAAAATTTTTCGTCCTATACCGTACATAAATACTCGTTTAGTCTTAAATAATAAGCGACATCAAGGTGGTAACGTTAATGTTGCGTTTTGGTTGCTGGTTGGCAACGTTAGATGAACGAAGAAACGTCACCTATTACCGCTGTTATCGACGATTCTAATTTCAACAGCGACAGAAAAAGTGGCAACTACGATGGAAAGAAATTTGAATTGAATGCGCAAGTTGATGGTTGGGACGACGGTGGCGATTGGAATTCGATCGAAAACGCATCGCAGCAATTGGTAAAGATTATTTGATCGTATTAGTTTTCGCTATGCGCAGATATAACGTATCCTTTCTGGCGCGCTGGCAGCGCAGCCGAAGATTTTCCCCGACGCACCGGTAGCGCAACTGAAAAAAATTCTAACGCAGTGACAGCGCAATTTCCGATTTCTCATCTTCTTCATCAAAATTTTATTATTTTTCCTTTTTCATCGTATGAAAAATGATCCTTCGATTGCGCTAGCGATGTGTTGGAGGAAATCTTCGACTGCACTGTCAGTGAGCAACAAAGCATAATTACGTTATATCTGCTGATATGTTTATTGCTTGTACGTAAAACTGGTGCGAACGTTGCACGCGCCACAGCACTTACCTATTTGTTATTCGAACGGACGAAGTATCTGGGCGAAAACGCGAAACAGTTGACTGTCCTACCGATTTCTCGTTTGCCGATAGCTGTTGTTCTTTTCGCGCCACCGCCGGTTCTGTGTACATTTTAATCGATAGGACTTGGTCTTGGTCTTTCGTTGTGGCGCGTGATCTCGATTAGTACGGCCAACCACGGTTGCGTCGAATTGAATGCCGTACGCGTCAACTTATTTCATTTGTTTGTTGCGATTTTTAGGAAATGGTCGAGCATTGCAAAATTTCTGCCGACGAGCTCGTCGATTGGAGCGACGATATCGAGCATATCGGTTGGTTTTCATTTTTCTATCGTTTCTTGTTGCTCATTTGCAATGGCATTGCGTCAGAGATATTGTGCTTGTGCGTAGGTATGGATTCGATGGGAGTCGAAACAGAGCGAGCCAGCAAGGATAGGATTACGCAGGATGAACGCAGAATCCGCAGCAAAATCAGAGATCTCGCCGTTTCGGATTCGTTGAAAAAGTCTAAAAGCCGAGGCATTACGAAGCTGGGAGCTAAAAAGTTGTAAACGGGTCACGACTACGAGTCGCTGTGAAAAGCATTCTGCGCGACTAATGAAAGAGATGCGCGTTTTGAACGTAGTACGTAATTCGAAGGTAGGCAACTACACTCTCCGAATGGAACGCGAACCGTAAATTGTATGTACTGTCTGCGAGTCAGCATCTACTTGTACGTAATGTAGCGCCTTGTACGTGATGCAAACGTGCTTGGCGACGCTACGCCCGTCGCGTCGCCATTACCTATCTTTACGACGTCCATCGACTACTTCGTACGCGACATGATCCGTTCAATCATGGTGCCCTTCTATTGTGAACAATCTTAAACATATTATCGTGTTCGTATCTGTACCTTCCTCTACCTACCTAGACTTACATACCTACCTACGAGTCAGTAAGTACTGTTTGTATAATAATTTAGTGGTATCTTTTTTACGTGTAGGCATCGCGATGTGCGCGTACACGCGATATATTCTATTTTTCGACGTACATACGATAGGTGTGTTTTTTGTATGTATGTATGTGTAACCTACTTCCTTTCTACACTCAAATCGGTCTTTGCACATACAGTATGTGCGTGCGTGCGTACGAACGTGACCGATCAACCAACCAACGACGTTTAATCGATAAAAATATGCGATCCTTTGTCTGAATAGGGATGCAAATACAAATCAATGCATATGTACATTTTTGTACGGGATATATCTACTCTGTGATTATTTATTTAGACTATTTAGTGTGTATTATGTGTGTATTATACCGTTATTACTTGCCTACTACCTATTTACGTGTACATCTTACGCATGTACTACTGTATGTAATGTATATAACATGTACGCGGGACTGAACAACGTCGCGCCGATGATACTATCTATCAGTATGGGCGCTGGAAAAGCGCTTAAAAGACGACTACGTCGGTGCGGTGGTAAGTATCAGTTGTTTCTATTTCTTAGCCACCAACAGTGTACTGAGGTTGTCAACAGCATCGCGGAGTCGTCACCTTCACTGCACGTGATTCGTTCTGGTACTATTGACGATCTATTGTCCGTGCTGAGGGTGGTCGATGGTGTCGCCGTGCATCCGCCTCTTGTGCTAATATTCACGCCAGTACTATTGCCGATCTACCGCCACAATAGGCTACTGCGTACTTTGCAAATTTGCTTTTTGTGCTGGAGTCCATCTGGAACATGGCTGAACCTGTCTCCGTCACTGAGACCACCTTCTTGTCGCCAACCTCGTCTTTGGTGCTGGAGTTGAGCTGGCTGGCGATGTTGGCCTTGGAACGGGAGTACGTAATTATAGATTCAGTTGTAAAAGTATCGCGTCTCCGCCTTGTGGGAGCTGGGAATTGCTGGTACTGATCGCCAACTTTGCCTTTGGAGCTGGAGTTGTGCTGGTTGAAGGGTCGATATCTCGAGATTCCCTTAAAACTCGAGTAAGGGCTTACGCTGGTTGGTTTTCATCGAGTTTTCGCCTTTGGTGCCTGCCGGATGTCTACAGAAGTGAATTGCTAATCCCTTACCCCCTGCCTTGCACCCAGTTACTTGAAAGTAGAGACCCTGCTTGATGCATGTGTTTAGTCGCGGGCCATTTGGCTACATTTTTTGGTGGGAGCGCGGCAAAATTCCAAATTATGAATTGAGGTTTCCCAAAATTTTCCTATAGTATTATTTTTGTACCGTGAGGATCGTTTTTTGTTTATTTTAGGTTGTTTGTTGTTTTTGTTCGGAACTTATCTTAGAGCTTCTTCTTTTTTTTTTTTTGTTGGGAAATTGTATCGAAGTTGTCTTTTGACGAAGGCGTATCTTACAACTTTACGGTATAAATTTAGAATTAATCGAAAATACCAATCGAAAGTATTCGTTTTTGTATAATTTCAAGCAAAGGCAGAGTCGCGAACCAAGCGCGCAGGACCATTTCCGACCTCCCTTCTCTTCAACACCACCTGCCATGAACCTTTACCCTCTTCTCGAAAGGAAAATGCTACAACACATTGCCAAGTGGATGTCTGTCATACAAATATACGGTATTCACATAAATACCTACTATCTAGCTACCTTCAGTGTTGGCAGTATTATAAAGTAGGCTCGAAGATCACCGTACCTCAACTCGGAAGTAGATAGGTAGGTAGGTAGGTAGGTAGGTAGGCAGTTAGTAGAGCTCTGCATGAAACGGTATTGTAAGTGGTAGGCATCGCATCGTATCACTTTTTAGGCTGTTTCACACAGCCGGTGCGTAACCGGCTATGTGAAATGAGCGCTGGACGATGCGGATGTTTGTCTGTATCGTTTAGATAAAAAGCACGCACGAATCGTACTGTTGATAGGTGCTGAGAAAAAGTATGGTTACACGATACCGCGTACATATGTACATATATTGGCACTGTATTCAATATCACTTCCACTTCGTCGTTTTATTCAAATTCTTATCTTCTTTGCATACAATGGTAGGAAACAGGTAAGTAGCGGGGTATATTGAATCCAATTATTGTATTTCTTCTAAATAATAATCACTCCCCCCTCCCCCCTTGAATCACGAAATCCGCGTACTACACACCATCGCGCGCGCACACACCTTCAGTTGTGCGTTACGCACTGAGAGTTAGCAAGCAAGGTAACCATATCAGTGAATCATGATTTTATTAAAAGTTTAAAATACTGCCGCACCGGTTCGGCGTCGTGTCGTATCGTATCGTATCACTACAGTACGATACGATGCGATGCCATATCACAATTCTTTATCCGGTATTTCTTAGACGAGTCTGCACTGGCATCGCTCACAATGGTGCAAAAAGCCGATGCCAAATACGGTATCATGCAGAGCTCTAGTAGCTAGCTAGCTAAGTACATAACTACATATGTAGATATAAATGGGTAAACGCGTGTATCGTATAATACGAGTATATATGTACTGAGTGCATATACATATGTATGTATGTATGTACGTAAATATAGACACAACTATGCACTTGAGTGCGAAAATGAAAACTGGTACGATTGGCGTACTAATGTAAGTAGATCTAAACTTCGATTTCGATGCTTTTCCTTTTTTAATATCTCACTTGCGAGTTGTGCGAGTGAGACGTCCACGGTTCAACCTAGTTGCGTGTTGCCGTCTATCGAAACGCACGATATGAAAAAAAAGAAAAATGGAAATCAAAATCAAAACCTTCGCAACGTGAGTAGGACCCTACAGGTGCACGTAGTGTACGTATTGTGAAAAAGGCATTTGCGGGACGCAGTCACGCCCATCTACATATAACGCAATGGCGCTTTTTGGTATCGAACCATCGACCGCAGTATCCGTCGATTGTGTTATAAATATAGGTACAGCGTATGCTGACGACGACGACGACGACGCCGACGCCTTGGCCACGCGGCTTATTTCGATCGCCTACAGTTTTCATTTCAGTGCGTTGGTAATGTACTAAGTGTTTCACTTGTACGCGTACGTGTGCGAAAAACACACGCCGATAAATTTTACGAGCGTACAAAAAGACTCCATATTTTTTTTGGATATCAGTTTTTTGCGAATAATTTGTATGTTTTACGTACTTGTGCGTTGAAATGGTATACGAAACGATTTTAAATACGAAAAGCCAGTACCTACTATAAGCGTGATTAAGGTGAGTCCCATTTCCGTACGTACTACGCTACTATACAGACACAGCCCACAACTTGTCCATCTGCGGTATTGTAAAAAAAAAAAAATAAGTACTTATTTGCTTGCCCTCTAAATTGACTACTTGACTACTTACTCAACTTACCCGAGAGAAATGGAGACGAGGAGGAGAATAGTGGAAGGGAAACTAAAAACAAATGTTTTGTATAAGGTATCTGAATTTCTCGTATTACATACATATGTAAGGTGCATTGACATATGTATAGTACATGATCGGTATGAATGAACGGACGCGACGTGATGGTTGATTACGAATTTGCTAAAGCTAATTGCAGAAACGCAAATTGAAGTAATGTGCAATTATGTAGATGTACGCGTTGTTTAGCTAAAGGTCTGCTCGCAAATGTTGCTCGCGTAGGCGCTCGTAAAAATCATTCAACTAGGTACACGATCGATGGGTTCCGTGTTTTCATTTGGCATGGTTGCACGCGACGCGAATAGTCGTGGAAGTTGAGTTTTACGTAAATAGATGTTAATAGATGTTTAAGTATAGCAGGTACTTATTACTGTTTTGCATTGGTGTATAGGTGGTAAGTGATACGTTCGGCGGATTGGGTACGTATACTATACGTACATGCTACCCTACCTAGTACCTAGTATCCAAGTGGTTGGTATCGATCGAGTGCGAACCCAAAACGTAAAAAAATAAAATAAAATATTAGCACACAACGTCGCCTTGTTCATCACATCGCTCGTCCAGCGGAAGCAAAGGCGATGGAGGTAAAGAAAAAAAATGTAGGTACTACGAAACAGTAACCTAGACCGACTATCCATATTGTATACTCGTATAACTACAAGATGCGGTACGCACACGAGCACACCACGCACATGACCAATTTGAGAAAATGCGCTGTGATGTACCTCTAGACCTACCGCATGTGCTTGTACGCTTACTTACCAACATATGTTAGCATGTACTTATAGTAGAATAAAGATAAGAACATACCTCGGATTTTGACAAAAACTCACCAAGGTGGCTGACTTTGAGTTGGAACCCCATCATACAAAATTTGTGCTCCTATCTCAAAGAGAAATGGGCTATTGATTGGTCTTTAAAATAGGGTCATTTTTGAGGGGGGGGGAGTGGGTTTTTCGTCATCTACACTCCCTGAAAATGGTACAGGACCCCGCTCACAGAGCTAAAAAGATGTGATTTGAGATTTTGCGTTTAACTACCGCATTTTTCAGTTCAATCCGAGACCAAGGACGTATTGAAGCCAACTTCCGGGCGAGGTGAAAATGAAAAATTTGTCCAACAAAAATCTATAACTTTTACTAACTTTTCCAAATTCGTTTGACAAGTAAAATACGCGGTTTCTACGCTGTAAAAAGCACTGTTTTTGGGGCTCAAGCTCACAAAATCAAAAGAGATAGTGATTATTTTCAGGACTGAGCGAAGCGAGAGCGAATGGTAGGAAAAATGGATTTCTTAATAGTAAAATTGCATTTTTAGAAGTTCAAAATTCATATTCGTTATTTCGTCAAATTAAAAGAAATTTAAAGAAATAGCAGATATTTATATATCTATATAGACATATACTTGTATCAATCTGAGATCAGTCATATACACAGTTTTAACACCTCCGCGGATCAAGAGTATGACTTAATCAATGATTGTACATTTCAATTTTTGGTATTTTGGAACTTGATTAAGAAGTACAAGGGTCACCTAGGTACCCAGCTTAATTATTCATACTCATATCACATTTTTGTGATATACGAGATTATAAATTTCAAGTGAAAACTGAGATCGGTGCTTGATCGGTAAATACGATACGAGTTTTATGGACAAACCAAGATCACGCTGAAACTTCGCACACAAACTCAATAAGCACTCGTTATTAACATGCGCTATGTAAAACAAACCGCGATCACAGAAAATGATCTCATGATCTCGAAATATCAGTGCATTATGCCCGGGTGGAGCAAGGGCAAAATTTAGAAAAACGTAGATTTTTAGCCCCTAAAATTGCATTTTTCGAATTTTTGTCAAGCTGGACAGAAATGAAAGAAATGGAAGATGTATATTGGTGCCTGAGCGAAGCGAGGGTCAAATTTTGTAAAAAATTGTATTTTTTGGCACAAAACTTCTGTTTTTAGCAGTTTTAAATTCATGTTGGTAAGTTTGTGTAGTTGGCACAATTTTTTTCTTATTTTCTCTACCAATTTTTTGCCAACTTTTCACATCTACCAGCTTTTTACCAACTTTCTCAGCTGGCTAGGGGGATGCCCCTACACCCTCTTCAAAGTGACAGTGACATCTCTCTACAAAGAGGTCTTGAAAAGTTATAGTTTTACAGGTCGCAAAAATCGAGATTTTCTATTTTTAAAAAGAATGAAATTATAGGGCCTATTGCCTTAAGTACCCGCTATAAATTTTTTTCAAATCAGAGAAGTGGATTTAGATCGAAATAGTTGGATAGTTTCACACAGCAGTGCTGCCAACTTAAAAAATAATTTCAAGACACTAAATTGTGAATTTTTTTCATGAAAAGCAGTATTTCCAACATTTATTGAATAATGAGATTGGTAGCGCTACGATGCAAAACTATCCAAGAGCGAAAATTTTGTAAAATTTTCAGAATAAAAGGCGGAGAACGAGCTTTTTGACGTATTTTTAAGCTTCAAGTGTCGAATTTAACTGTTTATTCACATGCAAGAATGAACTTTCAACGAAAAAACATTGGTCAAAGTGAAAAAACCCCTTCTTGAGCGATTTCTTTTTTTATGGTTTTTTCAGTTTGAATGCTCAATGATTATGATATCTAATATTTTTGATACTTGAAATTTTTTTTTCAAATACGTACCTCGTTTACATGTACACAGGTGCATTTTTACATATTTGCAGGAGTTTTCAAGCGCAGGGGGCCACCAAAAGTACGGTCTTGAGTCAAGTCAATATTATACCTCATCATCATGAAACTATTCTAGATTTTTACTGTTTTTTCAATTGGTTTTACATATTTTGCTACTAAAGGCACAACATTTTCTGCTTACCATTTGAAAGAAATAAAGGACGAAAACATCATGCTACAATTATTACTGTAGAAGAATTTTACGAGAATTCTTTTAAAAATGAAAGATAAAATAACACCCAAGCGAAGCGAGGGCAAATATTTTTTTGAAATATTAAGAATGGGAAGTCAAAAAATGGTGTTTTCGTGCATCTTGTAACTGTAGATACCAAACTTTATTACATATCGAGATTGAATTATTCCTCAAAAAGAAATGCTTCAAACTTGTTTTTAAAAACATTTCTGACAGAAACAAAGCCCCAAAATTCCCCTCCTTGGGTGTTTTTTTACTCTCATGTAAGTCATGTATCCACCAGTTCTCACAAGTTTACTCTCAACATCTAGGTACATATTTTTATTTGTATTTCAACATGAGGCAAAAATGTAGCATGCACTTTGGTGGGGGGAGTGTTGGAGGATTTTGATTTCGTAGGACTTTTTAGAAAATTTAAACATATACCTGCATTGCAAGCGAAGTGAGGGTGAAAATTTTACAAAGTATTTGGTAAAAGTCAAAACATAACTGTAAACATGAGAAAATGAAATAAAAATCACAAAACTTTCTACCACTAAAAATCTGTTGAGACTCCTTGGTAAAACCATTTCTGTTTCCAACATTTCATTACTTCTGTAACTTCGCTAATGCTTCATCCCCACTTAATACACGATATGTACCTAGTCAATGTTGATATAAAAAGTATCAAGGCTTGAGACTAAAACGATTATTTCCTTCCATTACGCTCAAAAATTTCAAAACAGCATTCATGTATGATGTATGTATTCCTAATCGTTCTTCTCCTTGTTGGAAATAATTATATTTGTTCTCTCCGATCTGCTCCCTCTAACTATTTTAAGGATTTTGTTCTGTTCTGTTCCTATCTTTACAGAAAATTCAAATTTTCAATGATAAAGGGGTTAATTAAACCCTAATTTGCCGCTTATAGTCACTCAGAGCAATAAATTCAACTTTCTACAATTTTATAACGTTGAATTTGCCAATTGAGTTTTTCCCATTTGATTTGTTCCCGTTCGTTCTCAATCTTTTTATTTAATTTTTGTTTCTTTCCAAAAGTTTGTCATTCCTTTTCAAGAGAAGAGTGTTTCGTTCCCATCAGTTTCTCTCTTTTTAAAATTGTTTTGTTCTCTCCATTTCGTTCTGTTCTTTGCGTTCTGCTTTCAAGCCTTGAAAAATGTGTACAGTCGTTATCTGCTAATTTACGAGATTATTTACGTTGTTCAAGTACTCCTTCAAGTGATGACCCTGCTAGAGTCTCTTGTGCCTATTTTTGCATGTTGTTTTTTCATGAACAATTACGGGGTTTTGATCGAATTTTCGAATATTTTCACTATATATATATATCATTTTTCATCATTACTATTGTGCGTACAACGCCAGAAAACAGCACACCACCACCTCCGCCACTAACTCAACCAAAAATAATCAAGTTTACGCTCACAAATTTTGACCAAAAAAAAATACAAAAGTCTGGTTCGACACTATTAAGCGCATTTTCGCAGCTAACCAATAAGAATCAGTATCCAAACGTTTCTCAAATTTGTTACAGTATCTGGGTGGAGCGGAGCTTGACCACATTGCAGACATCATATCGAACTAAGCTGAAGGTAACACCTATACCATCTCATAAAATTGACCAATGATTGTATACAGACTCAGTTCAACTTCTGAGCTTGACCAATTGTTAAACTCAGTCCAAATTCTTGCTGATACTAAGCCAAGCATCATGCTTGCACAGTTATGGCAAACAGGTGGTGGTCTTGTAGACAATATTGTTTTAAAGCGTATGCAAGATTTATTAGAGTTCAATTATGAAATGGATACACTCAACTAGCTTTCGCAAAAAGCTGATCGATTTTATGAAAAGTATAAACCTCAAACTCAAAGTCAACAAACTAATCGTGTCTCACAGTCATCAGCTTCTGTGATACTTCAAACACCTACTGGTACAAACAACCAAATACAATATGTAATAGCCATGTTACAAAATTTTCAAACAAGTAAACACTATTCAGAGCAAAAATCGTGATCAAGGATGGCGTTCTCGTTTGCATTATAACGGTAGTCCAACACCAGCATTGAGTCAATATTACCGTTCAAAGTCAAGAGTACAAGGTGGCGAGTGTTTGTATCGCTCAACATTTGGCGACAACGCCTTAAGATGTGACCAAGCCTGTAAATATTATGTGCCAAAAAACAACAAATAGCTAAAGACCAAGTGACGACATCATCAGCTACCAAAACTGCACCTTTATTTTGAAAAGTCTAACCAATTAAATGTACTTGTTGATTCCGGATTGAATGAATCTTATCATTCCAAAAAAATTTGCATAGATCAATTTGTTGCTCATCTCCGCAGTTTATACTCTTCACGCTGTAAATGATATGCCTATACCTACCTACTTACAGCCTGTTACTATGTATTATTGACATATAGGCCTACCTAAAACATACTACTGGAATCTTGTTGTTGCTGATGTGCAGATTTCCATCCTAGATAATGATTTTCTGTAAGCATTTCATCTTATTCTGGACGTAGTAAAAAAAAGGAGAAATTTATGATGGTTCAGCGTTATGCAGGGTGTTATGTTCATCTAAAATACAGGACATGAATAACCTCCATTCAATTGTTGATACAGATACTCTTGATTAACGTATCAAAGAGCCATTCGAGCAATTTCCATCTCTTACACATTCACGTAATTATTACAAAAAGCCTAAACACAGCGTGTTACGCTATATGTATCTACACAGTCAGTTCACCATTCAATGATATAGTTCATTGTCTTTGTCCATACATTGAAAAATGTGTTTGTAAAGAATTCAAGTTGATGGTTCGAAATGGTATATGCTCGGCATTTAGCTGTAAATGCTCACCTCTACTGGTCGTCGTCAATAAGGATAAGTATACAGATATTGCTGGTGATCAGTGTACCATTTACCAGACCTACACGATGGCACGAACAAATTGTCTGAAAAAAGTGCTTTTTTGGAAGTAGATTTGATACATACCTTTCATAATATGCCAATATGAAAAAAAACATATTGAAAACACTGCTGTAATCACCCTGATGAGATTTTTTGAGTACAAGCACTTTTTAACAAAATCCTGATACGACATCCGAAAAAATCACGATTCACTGATGCTATGGGCTCCACAGTTAAAGACAACTTCTGAACAGACACGATCCGCATTTGCCGATTTTGTTCTGTTGCGTTTTCCTGATAATGATACAACAACTTTTGTGCTGACTTCAGATGCTTCAGGTACCCCTGTTCGTGCAGTCCTACAGCAAATTGTAAATGACAAGCGCCAAACACTTGGTCATTTTTTATTAAAACTGAATGACACTGGGCAAAGTTTGTGCATATGTGATTGTGAACTATTACCATTGCCAATGCACTCAGCACACCTGAGCCTGAGGTTTGTCTACTAACCACAATTCCTTCATCAGTACAAATCTCAAATTCTCAAAAGACCAATCACAAAATATAAAAAATACATACAGGTTTTCAAAAAGTGCTTGTCAATGGAGAATCAGGTGTTACATTACTTTGTAGTGAATTTTGTGGAGCAATAAGACCTACATTGCCAAAAAATTTGTGATGGGAAATTTTGAAGCAAATAAACCTACCAGACCATGCAGGAAAAAGAACCGCATTACAAAAGATGGGACAATGGATATAGACACACCATAATTGTCAGATAGTAAAAAGTGACAGGTATACAATCTCTGAGGTTCAGCATTCTTGGGATAACCCTCGATTCGAACATATACATACTGATATAGTTGTTTTATAAAAATGAGGAAATTACCACTACCTACTAACAATGGTTAATTGTGCGACCAAATGGTTAGAAGCTATTCTTTTTATAGGAATGGCAGCAGAGGGGGTAACCAACGTGTTTTACAGTAATTGGATAAAGAGGTATAGTGTTCCTAAAACAAAGGAATTTTCATACTAAAAAGTCTATGGGAATCTCATAATATACGTAATTAGTGATAAAAAAAGGTATTCGTTAATTTTACCCACATTTGATTTTGAAGGAGCAATGGTGCAAGTAGTACCACAGATGAATCAAACATAAATTTTTTTCGAAATTCATACTTCAGTTTTCAATATGATTTCAACTGGTTAAAGGTGATGTTTACTGTTAACTTTTACTATCATTATACAAAATTGTAATTTTATGAACTAGATATCAAAAAGTCTGCTTATTCAGTGTACAAATACATACACTAGATATGTTAGTAACAATTTATGACAGGAAAAATCGATAACGTCAGTTTTATATGTCACAATATCATAAGTTATTGACATCATGGTTTTCACTTTTCTGAATTTTTTTTTTTTTTCATAATTAATTTGGCAAATAATTAAAAAAAGAAAGTATTAAATATTTATTGAAAAATCATCCTTGATGTATTGCAGCTTAAGACCAAATTCAAATTCTTTCGTCGTTTTCTTATTTCTTCCTTTTTTATTTTTCAAATATTCGTGGCATTTTATTTTTATTTCCGACAAGAATACTGCGCTGTGGAGTGAGATTGACAACTGAAGTATAAAATATTGATGTGTGATGTAATGAGTTATGAAAATGAAAATGCTGTAGAGTAAGTATTAGGTATACTAATTAGTGAGTAATGACGAGGAAGTATCATTTTACCTGCATTATTAATGTGAATAATTGTGAATAATGCTATGAGCAAATAACTGCTTTTGAAATCAGATCCAGTTTTAAAGGTATTTAAGAGATCAGTGCTCTTTGAACTAACAGGATGGAGAAATATCACTGATTGAATATTGAGCAGTATGACCAATCTCTATTGCAGCTAGTATGAGTACAAAATTAAATTAAAAAAAGTTCGTTTCATAAGGTTCATGAAACATGAACATTTCAATTTCTAGTTTGAAAAGCCTAAATCTGAGATATCTAATGAAATTAATTTTGATGTATGGTAGATTTCCAAATTATTACTCATTAGCAACCTAGAATCATAAAATTGATGTTTAGAATGTTCAGTGCTTCTGAAAATATCGTTTAGAATACCTACATATATTCTAAACGTTACACTGAATAAGTGAAAGTTATAACAGAATTAACCCAAACATAACTTTAAAGTTCAATTTATTTCTGTGAGATGAACTTGATACGCAGAAATACGAATACAGCAGATAAATGAAAATTGGAAATCGTAAAAATATCACCATGTGCAGAAGCAAGTGTAGTTGCGAGTAATAGAATTTCACAACGTGCAGAACTATGACGTCACTGATTTTTTTCCTGACATGAATTGTTACTGTCAAAGTACATGTAAAAAATATACAGCCGTTATCTGCTCATGTACAAGATTATTTATGTTGTTCCAGTACACCTCTTAATTTTTTCCAACTTCTACCAACTGTTACCCTACTTTGCCACCCCCCTCCCTCTTCGCTAGGTCTCTAAATGTAACTCTTACGTAATTAAGTTCAGTATGCTTTCGAATTGAAAATTCAAAAGCACTGTATGTTGGTCTTTGAGTGTGTTTCGTGTATCAACTTGAAGTCTCAAATACATCTGTAAGTAAGAAGTACAGGACCCAGTTAATTACATTTACTCAATTGCACGTAGTGCGAGTGCGTTCTTGTTCTCGTTTCCTACTGCCTAGCCATGTATCTATTGTACATTTATGTGCTATGTAGTATTGGGTACCTGGTGTAGTACCTACTTACCTACCTACCCACCTGTACTTACTATCTGTACCAAAAATACATACTTTAACGTGTACTTACTTGTCGTGATACCTTAATTTCACATTTTTGTGCACTAATACTAACTAACGCATGCGTGTATCTCGTTTAGGTAAATGGGACATGAAAACGTCATCTGCAAATGCTAGCGGCTTTTATGTGATTTTGCTTGTTTTCTTCGGCTCACATGAAATCGGTAAGGTTGTTTATACTTGAATCTCGTGTTTTAGGTGGGTATGTCTATGTACAATGCAGACGACTGGACGTAGACGTATCTCTTACCTGCTTACTTCTACTCAGTACGTGTATATTCATTTGTAACTCATAACTCATTTATTGTTTCATGTGTCTACATTTACAAATTTGACATCCGCAGCGGAATGCATAGATTGTTACAAATGTGTTTCATTAAACTGGCAGAATCGAGCTTGCGACGATCCTTTTCACACTAACTATACGTCGGGAATTTTAGAGTCTCCATGCATGGGTGGACGAAAAGGAAGAAATGGTCTTTTTCCAGCCACCGCTTGCATTAAGCTCACCGGGAAGTATGGTACGTAGACGCACTGTGTAGGTAGCTACTAGCTAGGTACTAGGTAGATAGCTGGGAGTATTAGCTACATGCGACGTATAACTGTTATCTATATGATAGAGGGGATAAAGTTGAAGTCAACAGTCTGTAGGCTATCGTTTAAGAATCGCGCTTCGGGTGTAAATTCCATCTGCTGCTTAGACGTATGTGTATATATATATTGCATGTATTTCGCATTGTCCCACTGTCAATGCAATAACACCAGTGCATCACATCTCAAAATCTCAAAAAAAGTAAACAATATTTCAACTCAAAAAAATACATTTTTTTGGTACTTTTTAAATGATGAAAACCTAAATTACAATCAATGTTTCATGTTCTTTTCAATGGCAGTGACCTGATGACAGATTTTTAAAACTCGTAGGTATTACTTCTGATAGTTTTTTGAAGATGCAGTGTTACTCTGTGGGTGGAATGTAGATATTTACGTAGTAAGCAACATGAGACGCAGTAACATTCTCGATTAAAAATCGATTATGGATTTCTTTCAAAAAGGTATTATCATAGATTAAGTTATACCATAAATAGCTCGTTCGAATGGAAGGATTTACCACTTCAATAGATAGATAAAGATGCGATTGGAATTTGATGTAAAAATGGTTTTTAAGCAACATGACATATCAGATGGTTTGAACCTATTTATCATTATCTTAATTGATGGGTTTTTAGCCTGACTTTCTTTATAGTCCTTTCTTTTCAAACACCGTCTCCATTGCACATTGTAATTTGTACAGAGGTCAGATTTCGCTTCAGTTTTCAGCACTTTTTCCTTTCTTTTTTTATAAGTATGACTTTGCATTTTGCATTTTTATTTTTGTCAAAGACAGAGTTTTTAAGAAAAATTAATTTTGCGTAATTTTCTCGTTTTAAGGTCGGAAATGAAAAAGAATTGTGCGTATTTCAAGGATTAATATTAATTTGAAGTAATAGAACAGTTGAATCCATTTGAAAAGACACTCAATCGGAATTTTTGTCATTTTAAAGAAATTTCAGCCATGTCAGTTCCGTTGAAGTTTTCTGTAGGATTTCTTGAAAACGACTGAATGGAATTCGGTGAATTTTGATAGGTTATAGAAAACAGTACCGCCGACACGTGTACAGAGCCATTTTTTGAATTTTTTACTTCAGATCAAAATTATTTGAGCTTGAAGAAACTCAGAAAAAGTGTTCTCATTTACCATGATAATATTCTCGCTAAATGAAAAAAATCTAAAAAACGGCTCTGTTCACGTATCGGGGATACAATTTTCTACAACATATTCATAATTCATCGAATTACATTCAGTTGTCTTCGAAAAATCCTGCAGAAACTTAGGTTGGAATTTCTCATAAATGACAAAAATTCCAATTGAGCATCTTTTCAAATGGATTCAACTGTTCTATATTTCAAATTAACAATTCTTTTTCATTATTAACTCTCAAACAAAAAAAAGAAAAAATTCATTTGTCTAAAAAATACTACCTTAAGGATTGGGTATGCTACCTTTACAACACAAAGTCCACCTTAAGAGCTCGGTTGCTGTGGCCACTCACTCTGGTGAAGCCTTTTACTGCTAGGGTGTTTTGGTCATGTGACTAGAAGAGAAGTCGTAAAGCTCAAAAAAGACATTTTCCTTGGTAAGGCTCCTGGAAAAAGAGGGAGAGAAAGATCTCTGACCAGGTAGTCTGACATCATCAAAGCGCTAATGGGCCCTGTGGTAAGAGCTGCTTCATAGGAATTGGTTTGTGATAAATGGCGCACTCTTGCTGCAAATCTCTAGTGATCGGACATATTTTCTTGTATACTGCACTCGTCTCATTGTGGTTTCCATGTTCCTGTATTTCAATGCAGGATTGGTTAAGGTAGACTTCACTGTCTTTGCACCAACACTGCTGGACTGCTCTGTTCAGTCGCCCTATATTCTTTATTGTCGCCATAACATTTTGCTAGCCTACGCTGCTCTATAATCAACAGGTTGTCTTCTGTAATCCATGGCTGCCGTTTCTCTGACACGCCTTCTCTTTCCTCAATAACTGACTCACGTGTCCGAGTAATCTCAGTTTTGATATCTTCCCACATGGTATTTGGGTCATTCGTATCCGGGCACATGATATTTGCCCTAGCAGCCACCTTCTTCAATTCAGCATTGGTGAGAAATGTCTGTGCTTTTTTCTTTGGTCTCTTCCAGCGGATTCGCAGTCTTACTCCTGCCACCAGAAGTTGATGATCGGATGCTGCATCAGCTCCTGAATATGTTTTGGCTCTAAAGATCGGCAATTTCCATATTTTCTGAACTAGAATGTAGGTAGTCAATTTGATTACCAGTGTGACCATTACACAACTTCCACTGCTATAGTCAGTGATTATGTTGTTGAAACAAGGTATTCGCCAGCATGAGTTGCTGTTCCATGCAAAACTGGAGAAGCCTATCTCCACATTCATTTCTTGTTCTTAGACCATGACTACCAACTACTCTATAGAAAGCATCACTGCTGTCAGTCTTCCCAACTTTGGTGTTAAAGGCTCCCAGCAACAGTTTTATGTTGATTCTTGGTAGTGAGCTAGTGTTTCTTGAAGGACACTGTAGAATTCTTCAATTTCTTCATCTGGTGATGCACTGGTTGGGGCATATACTTGGAAGAGACTTATGATGGATGGAGCTGCTTCAATCCTGACAACTGCCATTCGATCGTTATGGCCCTTGCACCTAACACCAGGTTTATCCTTTACCATCAACTCTCACCACCATAGAATTGAATCTACTATATGAGCACAGAATTCCATTTCTTGTAGAACTGGGAAAAGCTTTTTCCAATTCACACAGTCGAAGGCTTGGCATAATCTATGAAACACATCATTGCAAGTATGTTGAACTCCCTGCACTTTTCAATGATTTGCGAGGTATTCATTATCTGTTCCCTCTTTCTGGAATGAACCCGGCATGTTCAGGTGAAATTTGCCTGTGTAGATATGCCTTGATCTGGTGGTTTAGGATTTGTAACATGACTTTGCTGCTGTGTGGAATTAGAGCAATTGTTTAGAGTATAATCTTGTATCTCCTTTCTTATGCAAGGGAATTTGAACAGAGGTATAATATTCAATAGGCCATTTTCAACTATGCCATATCACAATACCATCGCAATCAGGTGCCTTGCGTCTTTTCATCGCATTTACTGCCTGCCTTACTTCATCAAGTAGGATGTATGGCTCATCTTCACCTGTCACTTCAACTGTAGGCACCAGTTGGTTCATCTCTGGTGTTCAAGTGTCTTGGTACAACTGCTCGCTCGCAGTATGTTTGTTTAAAATCTCTAGCAATCTGACATTTTCTTGTATACTGCACTTCTCATTGTGGTCTGCATGTTCTTGTATTTCATTGCAGGATTGGTTAAGGTAGGCTTCCCTATCTCTACAACAACACTGCTGGACTGCTCTATTCAGTTGTCTATATTTTTTGTTGTTGCCACAACATTTGGCTTACCTACGCTGCTCTATAATCAACAAGGTGTCTTCTATTATCTATGGCTGCTTTTTCTCTGACACGCATTCTCTTTCTTTAATAACTGACTCACCCGCCTCAGTAATCTCAGTTTTGATATCTTTCCATGTGGTATTTGGGTCATTTATATCCGGACATGTGATATTTGTCCTAGCAGTCACCTTTTTCAATTCAGCATTGGTGTGAAAAGTCCATGCTCTCTTTGGTCTTTTTACTAACTTTGGCACTGAAGTCTCCTAGCATCAGTTTTATGTTGCTTCTTGGTAATGGAGCCAGTGCTTCTTCAAGGACACTGTAGAATTCTTCAATTTCTTCATCTGGTGCTGCACTGGTTGGGGCATATACTTGGATGGCACTTTATGGTAAATGCAGCTGCATTGATCCTGACACTGCCATTGGATTGTTGATGGCCCTTGCATCTAACATCAGGTGTTTGTATCTACCATCTACTATGATTGCTACTTCTGTGTGGCCTCCTTTGCCTGATGAAAAGACAAAGTTTCCCTCGCCTACAGTTTTCCAGTGGGTTTCACCAATTCCTAATATTAGCAACTACTATTTTCATTTCATTTTCAACCATAGCTAACTTACCTGTAGTCTTCAGGCCATGTACATTCCATGTGTCTATATTGCTGATATTCTTCAAAAAATTGAACTGATTAGCGCGAACGGATATTCTTAGCACCCCTGCCCCATTTAAGGGGTGTCAGAACGCGGGGCTATTTATATTTATCGTTATTGGATGTTTCTTCCACAAATAACCACTGTGGGTACGCAAGACCTTCAGTGGTAGCCAGTTTATCCTCTTAGCGTGGAGAAATCTGAAAGCTTTATTTCATTTTTTGGTAGGATATTTGTTTGTAAATTCTCTAAAATGGCCAGAAGAAATAACAAAAAAATGCTTACAGTTTAATTTTTTATCGTCATTTATAGCACGCGTAATTCACTTTTCGTCAAATCTGAGTAGTACATTTTGTGGTACTCATCACGACGAATCCAACCATGCATACAAATAACTTAATTTCAAAAAATTATGAATTTACTCGGTTCTTTGCATGGATCCAAGACCCTCCCTACATATGCAAATCCGCCTTTACACATGCCTAATCCTATGTTGGTTTCTGTATAATGTTAGCGTTTAATTGCAATATGGTTATTCTACAGATGATAACGGCGATCATATAACAGTTCGAGGTTGCGCTTTGGATAGTGGTACCTTGACCACTGACACAGAAATCATACGGATGTCTCATTGTGGTGGTTTTTTTTTTGATGATAGGTAAGTGAAAGTACCATGCATGTATACTTGTGCTTTGTTATTAACTTGTCGTCCTCTAAAATACACTCGTAAGTATACGTATATTTATAACTTAATGGTTTACGGCAGGTATTCGCTGGGTATGGTACATCTATGAAAAAAAAAATACATCATATGTTATAAGTCAAACGCGAATTGCATAGGCTAAACAGTATACTTATCTTATGGCGTTTTAGGATGTTCTAGTTTGGCCTAGGCAGAACTCCTTTAACCGTATAATATTTTAGAAATAACCTGTATATCTTAGTGAAATGTGCTCAAACTAGTTCAACATATGAATATTTTTGGCAAAACTAATATATCCGATGGCGAACAGGACAGGCTGGTTCAATCTAGGAATGGTGATATAGAAAAACTCAGTTTTTCATGAAAAGTTATTTCTAGTTCGTCCTGTTCCCCGTCAGATATACTAGTTTTGCCTGGAATATTCACAGCGAGTTACATTGATGACTCAGCTTTCCAAATAAAAATAAAAGAAATATTATCCACGGATTCAGACTATAGGCGCGCGTTTTCAACATTCATTTTTTGTCTGATGGCTACTCGCTTTCGTTTCACACTGCTCTCTTGATGATTACTTGGCTGAGGGCCGCGCAGTGATCCATGTTAAACAGACTGCATTATTTTAACTCTTCACTTTGCTTTAATATCCTATCATTATCTCTCGACTACAGCTACGCTCGAATTTCTGAACACTTTCAATGTTTATTATTTGCGTCAAAATGTGCGTAGGTACGTTCGAGGATGTTTACAAAGCTGCGACGATGCTGACGGCTGTAACGACGCGAAAAACTCAAAATACATCGACCACGTGCCATTCGTTACGATCACAGTCGGTTGGTATATGTTAATCACTTGATGCGTGAAACTAAAGTGCTACCATGAACTACTGTGGTGTGTACCTGCTGCTAGTACCTCAGTGTCCGAATATCTTACGCGTCGAATGCGTAATTCAATGTTTTAATTTACCTATGATACATGCAAGTTACTCTATAGAACCTTTATAAATATGCACCTTGTACGTAGGTCTCTTACGTATAATCGTACATTTGTATTCTATCGAGTATGTTTGTATTTGACATTTTGAACATATCAGCGTTTTCGCACGTGGACCAACAAGCAATACTTCGTTGTTATTGTTAATGCTATATTGTTATTATTTTGTTGTTCGTTTTGTTATCTACTACATAATATTGTAAAGTATCTACGTAGTACGTATACGTACATACCTTATCTACATACAGTGGCGTATTTACCAATAGGCAACATAGGCAATGCTTTTGGGCGCAACGCTTTTGGGGCGGCGAACGAAAAAAA
>FIZR01006274.1:0-11531 GCA_900060175.1 Ferrisia virgata
GTAGGCTAGCCTGACACTGCATCACGAGACAGGTGTATTAATTGACCTTCCGTAGACGATTAATATTCATTCTTGCTTAGTCAAATAGTTGTATGCCTGAGTAAGGTTATTTGTGGTACTCAGGCATGCATTAATTTTTTGCAGACGGCGTCAACGAGCTATCCGTCTAGCTCACCCGCCTCCCTGAAAAACAGTGTAATAAAACCTCATCCCTGTAAATTTTTGGCCTCCTTAATACTTGACTATTTAATATTAATAAACATTATGCTTTTTCATTAATGGTCGTTATTTTATTCATCTCTCTCCCTCCTCCTTCCCTCTTCCTATTTCATAATTTTACAGCATCATGACTTGGAATATCAGCCAGCAAAGTCACAGATCGTATTCAAGAATATGCCTATTCGAGTCCATAGTATCAAAGAATAGTAGTAATTAGGTCACATATTTTAAAAAAATGTCCATAGGTACAGAGAAGGTCGTGGAAAATTTCGATCTAAAGTTTTGTGTTATGATAATTCGAATAAATAAGTATACAAAATATATCAACACCTTCACCCCTGTTTTGGTATCCTTTATTTATGGCAATGTTCTCTTGCCGATGAATAGGTAGGTTAGTAGGTAGGTAGGCAGATAGGTGAAGTATCGGATGCATAATGTATGTACACAATGTACTTCATACTGCATACATTTGGAGGCTTATGTGTACTTGCTATATGCACTTTAGAAGTATTTCAAACGTAAAACCTTGCGAGCAATTTGATGAGGTAGATATACATGTCAAGAATAAAAGCAGAAAAGTGCAGGTCGGAGGGATTATGTACAATGGGGGAGTAGAGGAGGTGATAGCGTGGCGTATGGTATTAGAAATGCGGTAAAATGCACTACTAGGACGATGGGCTTATACAGGAGTAGGATGGTATGGTATGAAAAACAAAAGCACGAAATGCGCAATTTTCTCGCTATACCTACGTAGGCCTTTATGAACGCAGCGGTTGAATAGAGGTTTACGCGAGCGAGGGATTGTAGGCGGGTAAGGGTAAGATATACCGTGCACTATGCGTATATAGGTAGGCATATACTATACGATGTTATCGAACGTGCGCTGCACACAAGTCGTCCAAGTTGGGCCTAGGCCTACATAAATGTAACGTATACTATATGCTTGTATGAGATGTGAGTAAGTATCGCGGAATGTGTGCGTGTGTGTGTGTGTGTGTCTACACAGTATGTGTACGTATATAGCATACTGTACGTAGGCTAGGTACTTAAATGCACGTCGAGTGTAGTGATGTAGGTCATCTTAAGAGCACCGGATAAATTGTGCGAGCGTCGAGCAGTAGCTGTTCGATTATGCGCTGCTTAGGTAAGTGCAGTTCTACAAAAGGGTTACCGACGAGTGATGATGCTATGCGGTAAATTTTACCATGTTGGTATCTGAAGTGAAAACTTTGGAGTAGGTCATGGGTTGTAAAAGGGTATGGAGTGATTACGAAAAGTTCAGGTAGACCATGACGATGCAAGAGTTGTGACTACTGAAAAATCGGTATTTTCGCGTATCTAAAAAGTGAAAATTTGATTTGAATGTCCGCTTTGAAAATCAACTCATTGTAGATTAGATTTTTGCATTTCTTTGAGAATCTTTGGGTGTAATTTTCAGTTCTGAATTTTGTAGTTGGTATTTCCATATTCCCTAAATTTAGATGTGGATACGTAGGCAGTCGTATTTATTCGAAGTAGATGAATATTGATCTTAACCTCATTCAGATTAATATTCAATGATTTCCTTTTGAAACTGTGCAATTAAAAAATATTTAGTAAAGTTTTTCAATTTGTGTTTCTACAATTTTTATGATTAAAAAATTTTCATGATTTTCTGATAACTATTTACGGAAAGATTTTCCTGTAATTAAAAAAATGATATTCCAGTCTGACACAGATTTACAACTTTACGTAATTTTTCCATTAAATTATTATTATTTTGATCAAATTTTTAAACAATTTAAAAAAAAATAAAAACTCTTTTCGTAGCGAGTAATTTTGAATGATTATTTTGATTTGACTTTGAATTTTTCAAGGACTTCAAGTAAACAGTTCTTCGAGTTGCAGTTTGTCCTTGAAATATAATTGATTTTGTCTACAAAGATCAGGGTTTGGTGAATTTCGAATATCACATACAATGATACCTTTACTAACAATATTTTGAACGCAATACTGAGGTTTTTTTTTACAAATTTTTTACTTTCATTGAAACTCGAAATGTGGAAAGAAGAAAAGCAAACTGTTAAATTTGTACAGTTGTTGCAATCTTGAGGTACCACAAACTAGGAAAATGATACGAAGCGAAGTACACCCATTTGCCCCCTCGACTCCTGTGTAAAAATGGGAAGTAGAATACTCCTGTGATTTTCAATGGTTGTTTTAAGAGGGTGACTATGAGAAGACTATGGGAAACGGAAGAAATCCAGTTTCAAACAACCTTGTCCCCGCTACAAAAACAACTCAAAATATGGTATGTAACCCGAAATAGAGGCCACAAAAGAAATACAACTCCAGAAATTCAGATCAGTCTGAAACTCAAACTGGCAAGCCTATAACTGTGTTACATCTGGTAGCCTATTCGCTTGAATGAAATGAAAACAAAAACTGAACCTCCAAAAACTAAAAAACTGACAGAGCCCGAAAATTCCAGGTAATGGTGAAATCCTAATTGAAATAAAAACACTTGTCATTGTGAAACAGTATAAGAAGAAGCTGAAGAACATCTGCAAAGAAACTCATCACCATCTTGAGTTTCCCTTAGGCAAGTTCCACATCTCAGATAACAGGCCAACTGACCTAATGCCGAAGTTGAATATCCACCTCTTGAACTGTTTCAGCTTAATGAAAGAGAACCTGTGAAATGATCTTCACTGAAAATAGCAGTCAGATAGGCCAACGTTCGAATTGAAAAGTTGAGAGCCGCAAAGTATGCCATTTAACCTGATGGGTGAAAAATTTGAACTGTTACCAAATCTCCGCATCGCAACATTGTCATTAAAAAATTATACCCTAAGAAAGCGCAGAAAGATACCTTAGTAGAAGAAAAAATAATAATAAAAGACTTTCAAGGTCGATGAACTACGTTGAAAAATTTGGCTACAGCTGGCAACGACAGCAATGACTGCAGCGATGATGACGAAGAGAGACGACCGCGACGATGACAGTAGTACGGACAGTGGATCCCGGAGACCGCCACTGTTGCCATTTATATAGCGAAAGGCGATTACGACGACGATAGCGAAGAGAATATACACGAGAGCGAGCGAGCTAGCAAAGAGAAAGAGAAAGAAAATTCGTCGTGAGCTTTGTTGCTTAACGACTTAACACGTCGCGCGTACATAGGCTAGGCTGAACTCCAACTTCATAGAAGTTAGGGTAGGCGTTTGCAGATGTAGGCCTGTAGTATAGGCTTAATAAAATTCGCCGACTAAACTACATAACGCGAACGGATGGGCGGAAGTGCGGCCAGAAGTGGAATAGACGGAATTGAAAGGTGGGTAGCGAGTGCGGCGCGGATAAACGCGGCTCGGCGCGGAGGTAGTGCGGAGTGAAGAGGTTACGGCAGTTGAGGAGAGGGAGTCGGTAGTGGTGGCAGAGTGGCGACGATGACGACGGTGGCGGCAATGGCAGTGGCGGTGATAAAACGCGTCCGTCGTCTGCGAAACCGCCGCTATCACGTCTCATACCCCGGTACTTGGCCCCGAGTGTGCCCCTCCGAACGCCGCTTCTTGTGCGTGCGACGGCTTTCCTCGTTCGGACGAATTTGTGCGCCGTCGTCATCGATCCGCGAAAACGCGCTTTTTTTCTGATGCAGAAGACTAGGTAGGCAGGTGAATGCGGTGGGACGGACGTGTGGCCTATGCGAAGTCTAGGCTGGTGGTCGGTCGGTGGTCGCAGTCTCTGCGAATGCATCGTGAAAGGTCATTGGAATTGGGAATTTGCAGAGAAACCTCTCTTAATTTTCTCGCCAAGTGGCGTACAACGACTGAGTGACGGTTGTGGCGGATTCTGCAACCTATTGCTGTCTGCCAGACTATGTGGACGTGCTTCGGAGGACTCATTTATTGTATCAATCAATAGGTATAGAATGGCATTCGCATGGTACCGAGTAGTCTGTTGTATTGATGATGGAGAAGTCATTTCCATCACGTAAACTTGCATAGCATACTACACGCATACTTGGATTTAACTGTTATTTTGGTCGTGATTAGCTTCTATGTAATGTCTGTGTCTGCGATTGATGGATATGAATTGTGGAAAATGTGTACGTAGTACAGCTGAAGAATATTCATTTATGTTTTCGGGATCAAGATCAATAATGGATATTTGAATTCATCAGCAAGCAAAACGGACTAACAAGGAGCCAGAACCCATCGAATTTTATCCGTCACATGGAATTTTGAGCTGTAGAACTTGGAAAATTCAATGTCCTTTATATGTAGGACTGAAAAAACTTTTGAAATCTTCAGCCTTCTTATTACTGCTGACTATGCCTGGTTCCCCTCACAGCTTTGAATGTACTAAGCTAATATCTAAATATTGTACGGATGTAAGGGAAGTTTTTTCCCTTAAATCTCGCACAACCTTCCTGTGCTGTCAGACATGTGGATGGTCGCTCTCAAAACTATAAAATGCGAAGCAATGCAGGGTTAAAATCATTTGATGGGTAGAGCTTGTGTAGTGTACTTGTTTTAATACTTGTGTTGTTTTACTCGCTCACTTGACAGTCAAGCCTCTCAGGCTATGTAAGGGCTAGGCTTTCTAAGTTCATACTGACCAGGTTCCCCCTTCTTGAACTTGCGGGCTAGATTCTCCTTAGGTACGTGCATATTTTTCTGATATGCAAGGGCTAGTCCCTCCAGGTATGTGTGGGACAGGGTTGTGAGGATAGATCCAGATGGTCTGTTGGTACAGATGGATCGGTATATGTACAAGCCTTCTGATACATGCAGGCCAGGGTTGTAAGGGTAGATCCGAACGGATCAGTACACGCACGGGGCTTTAGGTACAGGTGTATGTATATTTAGCGTTTTTCACGAGGCTACCCTATGAAGGAGGAGTTAGCATCTCGCCTCCGTCCGTGCGCTTCTTACTCCATCAAGTACTGTAGTACTTCTGCAATATCTAGCTAGGCAAGAAAAGACTAACTGGAAAGGCAGAATTTAGATGAGTAAAATGTTGCACATAATTCATCAGCCTGGCTACCACCTTTATGAACATTGACATGTTGATTCTTTCATTATCTTGTCTGATTTTGTATTTCCTCTGAAATTACTTCAATCCTAGATTCTTGATGGTGTGTACTCTTGAGGTTTTTTATGTAATTCTGCTACTTGCTAGGCAATGGAGTCATCCAGTATTTTTTCTTAGAAGTACGCCAACAAATACTTCTTTCAATAGATTGTTATTCCAATGCAGATTGTAATGGTGATGAGTCTTACTCAGGGAATGTAAAAGACACGACCAAATATATCAACTTTTAGTTCTGAGCATTAAGGCTCAACTTAGATTTCCATTGCGCTGTATTCAGAAGAAAAACTCCTCCTTGCAAGGTTATTGCTCCCTTTTCTCATCCTTCATCTCATTTGATAGGGTACTGGTGCTGAAGTTTTCGTTGACAATCGATTTCATTGGTATTGATTTCCGTACAATTTGGTTGGAATGGGTACAGTTTTATGGTTTCATATTGACCCTCAAATTAGCATGTCGTCAACAGAAGTGAAAAGTTCGGATCGGAAGGTTTTTGTTCCCTCGCTAGAATAAATGAATTACTTGTGTGGTATCCTTTGGGAGTGAATGGTGCTAAAGATGAACGGCTCGTCAGAAATTCCATCTTTCAAAAAGAACCGGTGAATATTTGTTGGAAAACAGTTGAGCTTGAACAAGCGAAATGACTTTTATTTTAGACTCAAGCTCGCGATTTTAGACTGGCTAATTTAAAGATTTTATTTCAATTTTGTAATCGTGTTGTTCAGCGTGAAATTCGTCCATCAGATAATGAATCTTCTACAAAATGAAAATTGTGAATGTAGAATTTACAAAAAAAAAAAAAATCTTCTGTAACGAATGTCGTGTCGATTTCGAATTACCTAATTGAAAGCGCATTTCTCGAACACGCGTTTTCTAAGCTTGTGATACGATTAATTTATGGTCGTAGTCGTTGTCACCTCGCCGCACCGATGCCGGTGCTTGTTGTCGGTGTCGTGACATACGGATGCGTAATTAGATTCGTTATCAATAAAGTTAAAGGTATATACTCTGTCTCGTTATGGCGTTTAAATAGGCATATGCTGCATAAACTCTCGCGTCGAGCTCGGCTCGTACGATATGGCATCGTTTGCAGTCGTGTGCTATACACACAAATGTGGGTATTCTTGTGTTAGTACTCGATGTGTAGTATTCGTGTTCGCGAATACTGTGCCATTGTAATCTAGCTTATCGTCGAGTCGGTTGTTTGAAATTTGGATTTATCCACTCGAGCGTATGACTTGTGGGGATCGGAGGAATGAAGGATGAAGTGTGTACAGAACATGATCTTAAACATACACATGGTACAGATGTGTGTATGTAATTTCTTATATATTCGTACAACTTTAGTGTCTTGCAGTTCAAATATATGATGTGGGTGAGTACTCGCATAGAAAGAGAGGTAGAAAAAATTTAGGTGTGCTTATCTGCTATCAAATTGTAAAAGAGTAGTGATAGAGGAGGAATCGGACTGCGCTGACGCTGAAGTGCATTCAAAAATAAATACCATTTCTAGTATAATCCCATTTTGAGATATAGGGCTCGAATTTTCCATTGCCCGCAATAAGTATCCCCTGTGAAAGTGATCGAGGTAATTGGATTGTTTTTCCTTTCTCGTACACCCTAAGGAGCTATTTGAGTGTTCTGATATTATGGTGAAAAAAAGAACAATATTGATGAAAATGACATCTAGTTTACTATATATTGTGATATGAGATGGTGAGGGGTTGGGGGGGGGGGTACTAGGTGTTCGTGTGAGTTGATTCAGTACCTCCTTATATACCTTGTTGTTAGGTACCTGGGATAAGAAAAAGAGTATCTCCAACTTTCCACTAGCTGCATCTTGATATACGTATTCGTTATTTGCTCGTTATTCAGTCATTGATTCTCTTTCTCGTTATGTATTTTTGTGTCCAATGAATACGGTTTGTAATTTCGCATATTCACATGTTGTAGCCGTAAATTCCCACCGAAAAGCTCAGTCAAGTACTTACATTTTATCCTGACTAATTGCTTTCTATCATCGTCCTAAAAATATATCTCTACTTTCTGTAAATATATTCCAGCTAAATGTTTGATGGGTGAATGGTAGGTGTATGGTTCCCTCCTGGCTCTTATGGCTTTCTCCCACTCAGAACACTTTTGCGTGGTGTTTCGACTAGGTCACTTTGTGTGATGATGATATTATTTGTAAAAAACAATACTTGGGTACTGTTCCAGTAGTGCTAATTTCTGTAGTATTTTTTAGGATCTAATACTCTTTAAAGTAGAATTACATAGACATGTGATGAATGACAAGAATTTGAGACCAGTCAGCATAAGTTAACGATCTTCCATTTGGTCGAAATACATTTTGAAAGGTTTTTAGGGATGAAAGGAAAAAATTACAGGGTTATGCGTTTTGAAATTTCCACTCTTATAAAATGAAGAGCGCTTCAATATTTACAGTTTTTTCGGGCTTAGCTGCTTTGGCCATTCATTAAGGTGGACTTTGTTTGAGATAAAATGTGGAGTCTGATGTGATGATAAATTATGTTGATAATACTTTGAAAGAAATTCTGCGAAAAGGGCATAAATCTCATCATTGGAGGGTTGTATAATGAATATCAATAAACCAGCAAATATCAATATCAATGAGAGCATCAATAAGTATCAATAATGGAAAATTTGCTTTCATGACCAGTAGGATCGATAGTGACAACGCAGCTAATTTTATTATTTTCAATAAAATATAAAATTTAGTCAGTCAGTCACGCACTATAGCGATCCTTGTAGACAAAATAGAAAAAAATATTATTGATATATCACCAACTTATTGGATCATGCTCAAATTTGAGGGAGAGGGTGTTGAGAGACGGAAATGTCGAAATTTGTTCTTTATTGAGGCAATCGATAGAGAATCAAAAGTTGTATTTTATATACAAAAACCAGTTCCCTTGATCAATTAGGAGAGAAGATAGGGAGGTTTTCTCCTTTTTAACCTTGAAAAAACCCTGTTCCACTGATATCTCTCTCCAAATGAAGGTAGTACGTTGAAATTTGGCATGCACATTGGCAGAGGCCCTAAATGTATCTTTCGAAGCTCTTGAATTTTATTTAGCCCCACTGCACCTCCTCGCAGTTCTAAAAATTTTGTATTTTTGTCGGTTTTTCTCATTTTTTAACTTTGTGGCTCGCATAACTACGCTGCAAATTAATCTAAACGATTGAAATTTGGTATGTAGACTTGGTGAGAGTTCTAGAGATGCCTTTTTGGGGTTTCTGCTATTCACTTCAATATCTGCCTCAACCATCTCTCTGTTTTGAGAAAAAAAAAGAATTATTCGTAGGCTCCATTTTTAGCCTGATTTTTTTCTGTCATATTGTCATTGAAAACCAGGCTATTAAAGTCTTATCAACTAACGGCGGATGTAACGGGAGGAGGGGGAGGGGGGGTGTAATTATCAAAATCTGTTTTGGGATCCGACAATACCATACCATTAAGACGATTCTTAGCCATGTCAGATAATTTATTATTATTTTTTTATTTTTTTCTCCGAACATTAAAATGATTTACTCCTCCTCGATACCGACCAAAATCGCTCCCTTTCGGTCAATCGGCTCAGTTTGACGGCGGATCAGATAAATATGAGTGGGGATGAGCTTGGGTTAAAATTCAGTTGTGCCCCAGTTTTGAAGATGAGGTGCTGAGGGGTTAAAAACGCAAAAATTTCCCTTTTTTAAGCCATTTGATAGAGAATCAAAAATTGTTCAACTTATCCTAAAATCAACCTGCCAGGTGAATTAGGAGGAGAGATATGGGGATTTTCCCCTTTTTGACCTTGAAAAAGGGCTTTTCCTTCTCTATCTTCGCAGCAAATTGAGCTAGGAAGTTGAAATTAGGTATGTACATTAAGTAAGGGCCCTAGATATGCTTTGGGGGGGGGGGTTCGACTTTTCAGCCCCATTTCACCCCTTCCTATGCTGATTGGGGTAAAAGCATGGCTTTTTCAATTCTCATGACTGTAAATCAGGTTGAAAAAGCACCGCACTGCGATGCTTTTTTTTTCATTTCATGAATGGCAAATTCATGTGCCTTTATCTTACAAAAATCAGGCCCAAAAAGTTACAAATTGATTTTATTTTCGATTTTTTCAGTACTACCGCTTGCTATTTACTTTTTTTCGATAAATCCTATCGCAGACTGTTGATAAAAAATATTAGATACCTCCCCACATTATGATCGCAAGAAAAAAATATGGACTGTAGGTACCCTTTAAAGCTTTCTTGGCTACCCCGCTGCTTATATTGTATACCTGTAAGGTTTCAGTTGGTAAATTTCTCATTTTCTTTCCTCTTGCGCGTGAGGTTGGTTTCGCTACATTCCTGTGACCTCTCTGAGTTGGCCCTTGTGTGAAATAGAGTTTTGTTGTACTTCTCGAGTCATCAGACGTTAGTAGTTATACTCATACGTGTATTTAAATCAACAATTGAACTGCAATTCGTTTTGCGTTAGTGCTTATTCGATATAATGGACTCAAAGTGGACAGGGTGTTCCGAAAAATTTTGAAATTTTGTTTCATTACGTTTTCTATAACCCATTCGTCTGTATGTTGTAATCCTGTAGGCGGGTTTCAGTATTTCAAATGTATGTTTTACCCAGCCGCTTGACACCTATCGATATAAATTTTGAGCTCGTCTCCCTATGGAAAAAATTGACAGTTGGCCACTGTACAGTTGTGTTCTGATGCACATGTGCATTGTGCATAATTCATTGATACGTGTAAATGATGAGTAGGTAGAGCGATGAGCAAATAGGTATGGCTAGCGGTAAAAGTGAAACTTTGCCCGGATCGGTGCGGCGTGTAAAATGATACTACGGTCATCGTACAATGTGGTATCTGGGCCTGGTACGGTGTAGGCGCAAGTACAGGCAATAGCCATCGACCACAGAGATTGAATATGCAATATACCACGGTATAGTCTTACTCGTTTTTACCCAAGATCCCAACTACTAGGCATTGTGGTACGTCGGCGTCGTCGTCTATCTGTGTCTGCGTTTTGTTTTTCTTTTTTTTCACCTGCATGACGTATGCATCTGGGAACGAAGTACCGAGGCAATTACGCATATTTATACGCAGAAAAATCACCCAAGTACCTACGTGTGATACATAACCAAAAGATGGAATTCAACGTTCAGTTACTAATTGAGATTTTGTATTTATTTATTTTTTATTTTCGCACGATAGATTTAATTTTTATCCCTCGAATTTACCGAAACGAAAAAGCTTACGTAATATAGGATTTTTTTTTTTTTTTAATGTGGGTACCTACAGGTTTAAATTGAATTTTGAAATTATATGTTGCCCTTCGTGCTGTCGTGGTCACATCGTTGAAATTTTACAATCATGCGTTCGATGTTTCGAATTCCTTTGAAATTAAATTATCGATAATCGGCGAACATAACGTTGCAACGACTGAAAGTTGCTCGGTTCGTGTTAATTATGACAGTTCGAATAACACGAGGAACACCTATTCTATTATACATATCGTCTGCAGCATTTATATCGAATCGAGAAACGATCGCTAAAATATAATGTTATAGGTATCGAATGAATAATGAGCGTAGCTCGCGCCGCTCGAGCATTATATCATCTGCATATTTCCAAGTAGGTAATTTTCAAATAGCCACGTAATTGTATTAATATTCTGGTGATTTGAAATTCGTCGAAAAATTATCGCCCCCAGTTCGTCGTATCCTTTTACCTTTGATTAAAAGGTCAGACCGGCAACATGTGTATAAATTTTATATTGGTCTAATTAATGAAATAAGACGCACGAATCTTGAGGATCGGAAAATCATTGAATGGGAGGGGGGGTGGGTGTCTAACTTTCTGCTTTTCTTTTGTTAAACATTTTTCAAATCGCATTCAAATTACCCAGAAGGTCAGCAATACTCGTAGACGATTTGTTATATAACGCTAATTAATCCAAATTGGTTGTAAATTCACAAGTATTTCACTAACAAAAGTGAATATTGATAAGATGACGATTTGTATCGAGTGGTGATTTTGAAGAAGTGAGGAATGGAGGAATACGTCCGGGGCACAGTACTTTTTCTTTTTCAACTGAACAACGAAGAAAAGTAAATTTATCTGTATACTTTTGGAATTGAAAATTGTTATGTATTTTTTATTGTCTTCGATTTGCCTGGGTTTTATTAATTTTTTTTTTTTTTTTTTTTTTGTATATTTTGACATTATCCA
>FIZR01006277.1:0-27622 GCA_900060175.1 Ferrisia virgata
TTTACCTACTTACGGTAATTTGAGAAACCGTGTTATGCTTTTTGCCTACTCCGAAGCAAGGCGGACATCCCAAGATATATTGGACGGACAATACTATGAGAGAAAAAAAAAATACGTTCGCTCAGTTCGTATATTCGAAATTTTGTACCGAAATTCACGTTCCTAAAGGTAGGTATTGATCTTGGCACCGTTCATCGAACGAATAAACAACATCAGCATCCAAATTGGGTACTTCATTGATAATACTTACGCGGCGTATCATTCCTACTACTCATACACATGAGATACCTTTTAAATAATAACGTACTTACGACCCATGCCAGGCTTATCAAAATATAACGAAGAAAACCATGTCAATCGTAGGATATATTTAGATATCATTTATATATATATATATATAAACTTAGGTAAGTAGGTACCTTCGTTGCTGATAGTTCGCGACCTCGAAAAGACCTTAAACAATATTAATTTCAATAACTCGCGATCTTCTGCCACAGGCATCACAATTGACGCTAATCTCCCAGTCAGATAGCATAGATAGGTAGAATGTACTCGTACGTATAAGAGGTGTATGTATAATTCTCTCTCTATGTACAGTACCAGTACACTAGTAAGTATATATGTACACAGAAACGTCCTCTATCCCTTTCACTCACCACCTCTCTATATATCTCGCATATATACGTACCTATAATGTAAAATAATCTGTACACACATTGTACTCGGTACACGTCGCCCCCCCTCCCACCACGCCACACCGTCGCACCACTTGGAGTATATTTTAAATATTTATTATTCGTTTTTAATGGATATTAGGTACTCGTACTTACCTATACGTATATGTGTATACATATGTACTCTTGTAATCTGAACTCGGCGTGGAGGTTGAACGATGTGACAACGAGTAATACGTGACTTTAGGTAGGTAGTTCTAGTCAAGTACATAGATGTCAGTATTGCACCTAATCTACAGCCTAAATATATCCATCGGCAAACTGTACCAACCAAAATTTGAGGAAAAAAGAAAAACACAAAAGTAAACCTATCTCTACACGTCGGTTATTTTTTCAATGTCGATCGAATTGTGCGTGTAAAGAAGGGGACGCAAACGGGGGGAGGGGGGCGGGCACCGCGATGTCAATATAGAAGAAATATTCTTCACGAAATATCCATAAATAGACAGCGAACCGGTTTATTTTATATTTTTTTTTCTTCCTTTCCTCAAATCTTCCACATAAACGATAGAATAATTATTTAAACGCAGATCGTTTCGAGAATATAACGAGAAAGACAGCATTGTATATTACATTTCTCTGTCTATCTTGCTTTCTGTTTACTCTTTCTCTTTTCCTCTCTTCACTACTCTAACAGCGAAATATCATAAACTAACCCGATGACGGCGGCGGAATAGTATCTAATATCTACAATTTACATATGCATATGGGATGCGATGTAAATTCAACTGATCACGTGTACAAACACACATTTTGTACGGCGGATGATTTATTTACGTTTTATATTTAGACTTTATTATTAGCGAAGCATATAAGGCAGGTTAAACGAAGCAGCGTTTTTTTAATTACTTATCGGATTTTCTGCGTGGAAATTCGTAGAAGAGGAAAGAACGACGTGAGACTGTGTGAATTTTTTGAGCTAGTTTTCAAAATCGGTCAAAAATCAGGGCTCGGTAAATTCCAAATTTCAGGCATTTTTTCCGGTCGGATCTGGAAAGTAGCGAAAGTCATATCAGTGTTCGGCGAGCTCTTGGAGGGGGGGGGGTGATACCGCGAAACCTCCTCCCACCAGCCATCTTTACAAAATTTCAAAATTTACCCGTTCGTTGCCACTACAGTGAGATGGCAAACGGTGCGAACACAATGGTGGTAAAATAACCTTAAAAGCATGTGGTAGAAATTTTAGCCTTCTAATTGAATTCTTTAAACTTGCAAAACTCGCTTAATGTTCGAAAATTTTCAAAAAATCGATTAAAAACTTTTTGTGAAATATTCTTCTAAAAATAGAATTATAATACACCATTTGAAATCAAAATAACCGTTGTTGAAAAATTTTTGCCATTCTCCCTTTTTTAAGGGGTTTTGTAAAAAAAATATGTCACTTTTTGTGTTTTTCCACAATTTCCCGAAAACCCAGGAAGGAAAATTTATTTAAGAAACGCCCTTCTGGAATGGATTTAGGATATCAATTTGAGATGATTTAGCGTATTAGTTCAATTTTATCCACCGAAGACCATTTTTTCAAGGTCACTCAAGAAAGGGTTCTTTTTTTTTACGTATTTTGAAATAAATTTGTTAAACATTGAGAAAATTATTTTTCAAAAAAAATTCCATCACAAGGGACACATTTCATCAATTATAGGCGGTTAAAGACAATTTAAATTTTTTTTTTTCTTTTTTCGAACCATTTATACAGTATTTTTGTACGCTGGAATACCAATTGAGAACCCCCTGAAAAGTGCAAAAGCGGGAAAAACAGATCTTAAATGGACGAATGAACGCGTACTCGTATTATTTTTCTAAGACTTTTCCAAAAAAAGAAAAAATTTTAATAATGTGAAAAAATTCTTGCAAAAATATAAAGAATCCAATTTTTTAAGCATTCCTAGAAAATCGCCTATGGACGAAAAAAATTGAAATTTTTAATCCATTTCTGGGGTACGTTTCTTTAAAAAATTTCCATCGTGGTTTTTCGCAAAATCGTAAAAAAAAAACGCAAAAAATGGTATTTTTTTTGAAAAACGCTCCGAAAAAAGGGGAAAATGGCCCAAATTTTTCAACAATCGTTTTTAGTTTAAATATGCATAATAATCCCATTTTTGTAATAAATTTACAAAAAAGATAAAAATTATTTAAATTTTTAAAAAATTTTTAAAAATTTAAAAAAAAAGTAAAATTTTTCCCACCCAAGTTGCTACTCTACTAGGGTGGGGGGGAGGGAGTGATGCCTCATCCCCAAGGATACGACTGAACTTTAAAACTCTCTTTATATCAGATGAGTGCCATATTCAGCCATAAACAACATTTTCATTGGTAATTTTCTGATTTTATGCCAAATTTTCAGCTATTTTAAATGGTCGTAGAAATTACTTCAACTTTACAAAGCACCTTCCCCTTAGTGCCCATTTTAAGTAAAATGGTTCAAAAATGGTATAATTTTTGTAACGAATCAATATCTGTGGTCATTTCACTCCTGATCTATAGTTACCTCACAATGTTTGGTGCAGCAACAGAATTTTGGGACATATTTCAACCCCTCACCCTCTCCAAGGTAAACCTCAAAGAGTAAAGAAGTAAGATTTTAGGGGATGCTCGTTAGATTGGTACTCGGTGGAACATTTTACAACAAAAATTTCCAAGGTAATAGTTTTTTCCAGTTTTGCTCATTTTTTATCCTTATTTTCTTCAGCTATTAGGTTCCTTGTGTTCCACAAATAACATAGAATATGACTTTTCAAACATAAATCCGCAGGTTGTAACATTTCAGCTTAGTCACGTTTAGAATGGCAACGTTTAACCATGACTTGATTTGATAATCGTCATGTTTTGTGTTACGTTTTGGTAAATTTTTGTTTCTGGTCGTCACACTGCAACCTGATTTTGTTGTATAATCGTCACGTTTTACACCTTTGCGGTTTAGCATAGTCACGTTTTTCCAGTGTCACGTTTGGTCGTCACGCTACAACCTGATTTTCTTGAATAATCGTCACGTTTTACACATTTGTGGTTTAGCGTCGTCACGTTTTACACCTTTGTGGTTTAGCGTTGTCACGTTTTTGGTGTCGTGTTTTTCCAGTGTCACGGTTGGTTGTTACTGTACAACCTGATTTTGTTATACAATCGTCACGTTTTGCAACTTTGTGTTTTAGTATCGTCACACTACAATCTAATTTTGTTGAATAATCGTCACGTTTCACAACTTTCTGGTAAGGCATCGTCACGTTTTTGGTGTCGTGTTTTTCCAGTGTCACGTTTGGTTGTTACTGTACAACCTGATTTTGTTATACAATCGTCACGTTTTGCAACTTTGTGTTTTAGTATCGTCACACTACAATCTAATTTTGTTGAATAATCGTCACGTTTCACAACTTTCTGGTAAGGTATCGTCACGTTTTTAGTATCATGTTTTTCCAGTATCACGTTTCGTCGTCACGCTACAACTTGATTTTGTTATACAATCTTCGCGTTTTGCACCTTTGTTGTTTTAGCATCATTTCGTTTTTTGGTGTCATGTTTTTTGAAGCGTCACTTTTGATCCTCACGCTACGACCTGATTTTATTATACAATCGTCACGTTTCACAACTTTCTGGTAAGGTATCGTCACGTTTTTAGTATCATGTTTTTCCAGTGTCACGTTTCGTCGTCACGCTACAACTTGATTTTGTTATACAATCTTCACGTTTTGCACCTTCATGTTTTAGCATCATTTCGTTTTTTGGTGTCATGTTTTTTGAAGCGTCACTTTTGATCCTCACGCTACGACCTGATTTTGTTATACAATCGTCACGTTTTGCACCTTCATGTTTTAGCATCGTCACATTTTTTGTTGTCGTGTTTTTTCAGTGTCACGTTTTTGTTTGGTTATATCTTCTCGTATTTATGTTTTACCACCGTTATGTGTGATGATAAATCAAAAACAAACCACTAATAACAAAATTTCCTCCCTCTGATAAGTAGTACACTCGAACTTTCAATCGTTTGGCTTTGACTTGACCCTAACCACACTTAAACATACTTTCTCATCACACAGACACACAAGCACCTAGTAATGAAACTACTGAAAAATAAGAACGTCGAACAGAAGGAGAAGCAATTAATTTTGAAATTGTTTACAGTTCTTACATCGGGTACCTTCAGAGTGTTCTATGTTAGACTGTTCGTACCTGGGACGAGTAATCGTGTGTGTGTGTGTGTGTGTGTGTGTGTATAGACATTCGGAGCGCGTAGATTGTCGAACGAGCGAATGAAATAGCAATTTTTTACACTTCAATAATCGTCGTGTTCGGATATTAATTAAACTTTCGCCGTTGCAAAAGTATACAATATAGGTATTGAGTAACTACAGCGGCACATTGTTTTTTCAGCGTAGTATATTGAGGACTATTGCGAAGTTCGTTCACTTTAAAATGTAAGTTGGAAGTACCTAACAACTTGTATTAGATTTAGCTTCTCAATATCAGAGCGAAACTTTTCCCAACATTGTACTTTTTCATCGCATTACTCGAATAAAAAGACAAAGAGTGGAAAGTAAATAAGAATTCGAGTGAAATTTTTTCACTTTAAATCAATAATCTGTAAATAGGTATTTTTAGCCCGATTTTCCAAGAATCTGTTCAGTAGTTTTGGAAGACTACTGAGACCAATTTTGAGTATGCCAAAAGTTAGAGACTCCAGTCATTTATTCGACTCAATACTGGTCATTTCCTCGCACATCTCGCTTGTAAATTTGGGTAGGAAGTTGAAATATAGTACGTAGACGTAGCAAGAGTACCACATATGTCTTTTGCGGGTTTGTAAATGTGCTTTTTGGGTGTTTCAATTTTTCAGCCCCCATCACATGCTTCCCCAGCTGAGAAAAATAAAGGTATTTTTTCTTATTTTTTGAGTATGTCCTTGCCTCATTTCTCCTCCAAATTGAGCCAATGAATTAAAATTTGGTACACAGGTTTAGCAAAGGTGGTAAATGTGCCTTTTGGGTGTTTTGACTTTTCAGCTTCATTCTATCCACTTACTAATCCAAAAAAAAGGTAATTTTTAATGCAATTTTTCCAATTTCTCATTCCCGTATCTTGTTTCCAAATTGAGCTAGGAAGCTGAAACTTTGTACATGGATTCAATAAGGATCCCAGTATGCTTATGGAGGGGGTTCAAGCTATTCACTGCAATATCCACTTCTACCTCCATTACTAATTAAGAAAAAATATCGCAGAGCACTCCTTCTTTTCATTTAAGGAATAAACATTACATTGGGATATGTTTTCAACATATGTTATCATTCGAACATAAAATTAGTAAATGAAAAGGAGGCAGGGGTGAGAAAGACGATCAATAATGATACTGGCTCAGTTACATACTTGAAAAGAAGCACATCTATGCAAGAGACGATGATGACTTGCCATCTGCGTCGTATACGTAAAACTCTGTACAAAGTAATCCTATTTACTGTTTGCTTTCAATAATTAAGCCACTCAATCGATGAGTTTTGAAAAAGCTAAGCCCATGACGAGTACCAAACGGAGGGTGTAAGATGGGTACGACAGTGTACGTAGACGTAGTTCTAATAACACCACAAAATATACTCAAACGTATACCAAAACGTGTGCATCTTTTTACTTTCGTATAAAATCCCAGCTTACGTATAAAGCGGTTCGATTCGATGATAGCAGGCTAAACCCCCTTCATCAGACAGAGGAATTGCCATCATATTTTTCTCGTATATGGGAGATATAAATGAAAAAGTAAGGGTAGGAGGGTGAAATCGCATCCGCCAACAAGAGCAAAACACCATCCTCAACTCCTCGTATCTCTCTGCAGGCAAGATTACGTCCCGTACTTACTCGTTGCGTAGTTGACGATGGCCACCCTTCGACGTCATTTTTCCCAACTTTTTCGTAGATTCGTTTCCGTGTACACTTCGTACTCCACTTCGCCATAACATCAGGGGGTATTAAGATATACACGAGATGACCAAACACAAGTTTCCATAATAATGGCAGTAATAGTGACAATAATTATCAAATCTACGAAGGGATGTAGAATGCAGATTAACAGTGAAGAGTGGCAAGAGGGATATTATGATTTGAATTCTAGGTCTTATGAGATACTGAAACTGATGCAGAGATGGTTTGATGATTGGGGAGAGGGACTGTCTGTCAGTCACGTGCACGCCGAGGATAAAGTATTCGATTTTCCATTTCGGTGTGTTCATACAATTACATATTATTGAATGGGATAAAGTAGGTACTTACATCGTTTAATCAGCTGACTAATTTTTTATATAAATTATCAATGAATCAAGAGTAGATTTGGCAACAAGCAATGTGGACAGCAGTTTTTTGGGAGGCAAATTTTCGCATTGCCATAACTTCGAACCCAAGAAACGTAGAGAAAATTCTTTTCCTCGAAGTATATTTTAATAAGTTCTATGTACCAAAACTATTGTGAAATTTTTTTGAGTGTTAGGTCGTGCTGAAAAATGCGATACTCCTCTCAAATAATTGTGTTTTTCGCGTTTATTTCCGAAAACTGGGCACTTTACGCAAAAGTTAATTATGAACAAAGTTGTTTGCCATGAAATTCTATATCAGAAAATGTAATCAAAAAATTAGTTGAGACACACCCCATTTATGTTAAAAAATTTTCAAAAAGCTAAACACATACGAATTATTTTTACATGGTGCTGGGGAAATTTTGCTTAAACTGCACAGTAAAAAGCCCATTTTCTTGGATAAAATGTCAAAGAAAATCACCTACCAAATATTAATATATATCTGTCATCATTTTCCGAACACTCTATTGATTGTACTAGTAAATACTAGGTAAAGGATGACTGATTTTAAAAAAAAAAAAGCATATCGCTTCGCGATGCTTTTTCAGTCTGATTTTGGTGACATATCACAATCGGGAGAATTGAATCTAATCGGAATTGTGGGTAGGAAGGGTCCAATGAGGCTGAAAAGTCGAAACTTCCAAAAGGCATATCAAATTTCAACTTCCTAACCCAATTAGGAAGGGAGTTATGCAAGGAACTAACTAAAAAAATAAGAAAAAATTACCAAAAAAACCACCTTTTTGGGGGCTTTGAGGGGGTGAAATGGGGCTGAATAGTCCAGACCCCCAAAAAGCACATTTATGACCCTTACTAAATGCCAACTTCCTAGCTCAATTTGGCGGGGAGATAGGAAAGGAACAGCCCTTTTTCAAGGCCAAAAAGGGAGAAATTCACAAAATCTCTCCTCCTAATTGACTTAGGAGGTTGACTTTTGGATATGTTACACAACTTTTGATTTTCTATCAATTAGCTTGAAAAGTGGCAATTTTTGCGTTTTTGACCCCTCAGCACTCTCTCCCCCCAAAATTGGAGCATAACTGAATTTTGACCCAAGTTCATTCCCACTCATATATATTCAATCCGTTGCCAAGTTGAGGCGATTGACCGAATTGGAGCGATTTTGGTGCACATCGAGCGGAGTAAATGATTTTAATGTTCGAAAAAAAAAAATAAATAAATAAAAAAAAAGAAAAGAAAATTATAAAAATAAAAATAAGTATCTGACATGGCTAAAAATCGTCTTAATGGTCTTCTAAGATTCCAAAACAGATTTTGTTCATCCCCCCTCATCCTCCATTGGTCGATGGACTGTAATAGCAGGGTTTTCATTAACAATATGACGCAGAAAATTAGACTAAAAATGGTACTGAATTCGCTCATCCAACGTACTGCTCACTCAATCGCAGTAATTCACAATCCGTCGACTACAGTAACTTGAACATCATCCAATTATATGAATTCGATGGATAAGATGAGATAAAAAAAAAATCATTGAAAATTTTCAACGTTTCTTTCTTCCTCTATAATCTGTAAGTACACAACGAACACTGCGCCGATAAAATAATATTTCCGGTTTTGGCATTTGGCCAATATTATTCTCTTCACTTATAGTTCAATTTGATGAAATTTCAAGGCCGTTCACGAATCAGGTTGCAAATATTGGCAAGTCCATCGTATTCGCACCTATGCGTTGTTCAGAGGAGTGGGGAGGGAGAAAAAAGGGTGATACAAACATAATTTTTTAAATGACGAGAGGATTCATTGGATATCGATTTTCGTTAATTTAGCAGCGAAAAGTATTTCAAAATAAACGTATAATTAATTGGTCCACAATTTGTTGGAAAAATTATAGATATGTATTTCAAATTACACGAACATTTATATCTCGACACCAAATTTACTCAAAATTAATACGTATTGCGTTTTTCAACCACAACTGATACGCCTTCTAAAATTTCAAGTCCCCAGCTTAATTTGAGAGGGACATAGAGGGGCGATATGTGCGAAGAAAAAACGCTAAAATCGCCATAAATTAACTCTTTGTTATATGCTCGTGAGGAGCTGGTAGTGCAATACGACTGAAAATTTGAAACGTCCAATTGTCACATCTAAGACTCCTAACAAAGCTGCACGCCAAATTTCAATCCCCCCCCTCTCACCTGGAGTTGGGCTACTAAATGTACATGCCAAATTTTAACCCTCTAGTTCAGATGTGGGAAAGGTTAATGGGAGGATTCGCCTTTTTTCGCGGTCAAACAGTGAAAGATTTTGGCCTCCCAATAATTCTTTTTTCGGATTTGGGCGTGAGTAAATTTTAACCCAAAATTGACCATAAATCAGAATTTCTTTGACTTCTTATTACGATATTCGAATCGTAAAATACGTGTCCGTACAGATAAGCATACTACAGATAGGTGTTTCTACCTCTACATTATCGCACAGATCACACATACGAGAATAAGATATACATAATATGTGCACAGGCGACGACCTTGACTTGATATTTAACGATGTTAATTATGTCAATATAAGTACATCTACATATGTATGCAGAATGATGACATTCGGTGTGACGCGACGGTGTAGTAGTAAAAAATTGATATGTTCTTTACAAAATATCACGTGAACCGAATATGAACATGTGAATTCAGAGGGAAAGAAAGACATGTCGTTTCTGAATCAGTTCGTATAATTTAGGGTTGAAAACTGCGGAAACACCAAAAATGATGTTTAGACTATTCGACTAGCCACCTCTTGGAACAAAAAATTTTCAACCCCACTCAGGCAAATTGGAAGTGACAGTACGAAGAAGATGAGTAGGTTCATAATTAGGGGAAAATTTATGTAATTCGAGATTCCTCATAGATTCACCCCATTATCTGAATTTAGAGCAACTCGTAAAGGTGAACGTAGAAAGAAAATAATAGAGTGAGGGCAACAAGAAGGATAAGGGAGGGAGGGTAGGGGAACGAAGAGAAATATAAGGGAGGTAGAGCGAAGGAGTAAGAGGGGAGCACGAAGAGCAGGAGGAGGAAAAGGCTGAAGGAGAGGAGACAACAGGGGTAGAAAGTGAGAAAGAGTAGGAGAAAATATGGGAAGAGGAGGGAGTGAGGGAAAGAAGGAAGGATAGGACGGAAGTGAAGGAGAAACGAAGGAATGGTTGGAATGAACAATGGGTGGAAGGGAAGAACGTGAAGGAGAGTGGTACATAACTAAACATGGAATGGGGAGTGGGGAAGAAGGAAGGAACAGATTGACTGGCATGAGCAGGGAATGAAGAGAGGGAGGGGGAGTGATAAATAGATGGGGAAAATGTAAATAGCGGAAGGAGAGGAGAGAGAAGGGAATATGGATGAAAGGTGTGTGGAAGAGAGGAAAGAAAGAATGGATGGCAGGAGAGGGTGATACGTTTTGGGATGATTTGAAGGGCAAAAATACGACAGACAAACTGCACACAAACAAGATCTAATGATTGAAATTTTTAATAATCCAATCCATTACCCAATGTTGGGTCAATATAAGCCCGGATTACGGAGCCTTGAGTTCCTCCCTCCCCTCTCCAGCTGCATCAGTACAATTTTTCTCATTGAATAGGCACATGAAATGCGAAACTTTGGTATAGAAATTAATTTATTTGAATATTTTTCAAAACACATTGCGGGAAAATGTTCAGGAATGCTACATGGACTTTTTTGGGAAGGGGCAAGAATCCATTTGAAATGTCAGCTACAATTATAAAATTTCCAAATCAAATTTTGTTTACTTATTTTCATAATCAACAATGATTTTGGAGGTGAGATTGTATGTGCCCGAGCTAAGTAAGGGCGAAGGAATGCTACATGGACTTTTTTGGGAAGGGCCAAGAATCCATTTAAAATGTCAGCTACAATTATAAAATTTTGAACTCAAATTTTGTTTACTTCTTTTCATAAGCAACAATGATTTTGGAGGTAAGATTGTATATGCCCGAGCTAAGCAAGGGCGAAATTATTCTAATACTTTTATGCAAAACACTTCGCTTTTCAGACTAACACATCACACAAATGGTGTCAGGAAAAGTAGTGTCACATGACACTGTTCTGACTTCAGACTTTTGACTACAGAAATTACACACTTTTGGCAATGCTTCAGCCAATCAGAGATCACTGCCAAACTCATGACAGTGACATTGAAATGGGGCAATTGTAGCACTACGATGACTCCAAAATGACTTCCTTATGATATGGCTATGACATACAGCAACGTATTAATGACATGTATTTGGCACATTAGTTTCACATTTTTGACGCGATGATGGCATATTCCTAACATGATAATGGCACGTTTCTGATGCAAAAATAACACCATTTGTCGCAAAAATTACATGTTTCTGACATATTTCATTTTCCATTCTACTGAATTGCTATACATGTTAAGGTATTAATTAATTATTTTTTTATTTATACCAACTTATGGAATTTTTTCAATTTTTTTTTTGTGGGTGGTGGGATTGAAACCTGAGATTTTTCGGGCAAAAATCGACATCCTTACCAACTCATCTATTAAGACAGTTGGTATAAGAAGGCCTAAAGGACATTAACTACTCAATTTTTTATTCCTGACAATGTTGCGACATTTATCTAATGAGTTATTGGACCAATGAGGGCACACTGTTGACATAATAATGAAATGCTTCTGACTTGATTACGACCCTTATGTGACTTGGTAGTAGCATGCTTCTGACAACATTGTAAAATTGATTTGAGTCAGTTGAGATAGGTTTTTGACTCAGTTTTGGCAATACACTATTGTCATATTAATGACATCTGACGTGATTTTGACTCGATTTTGACGCATATGTGACCTAGTAGTGACACATATCTGACAATATTATAACGTCATTCTGACACAATTGTGACATGTTTCTGACACCATTTCGGCACTGTTTTGACTCAGTTGCGACATACCTTTACTTTGATGTATCAAAATCCAGATCAAAATATGCTAGAATTATATCAAAAATATGTCACAATTGTACCAAAGTAAGTGTCAGAAGCATGTCATAAGTATGTCAAAATTGTGTCATATTGGTGTCGTAATCAAGTCAAAAACATATCAGATGTCACTATAGTGGCAATAGGGTGCTGCCAAAACGAAGTCAAAAGCACACTACAACAGTGTCAAAAACGTGATTCAACGTTCTAACAACGCGCCATTATCAAGTCACATTTGTACCATTATAACGAACTAAAATGCCCATCGTATGTGCGTCCGAAATATGTCATTCATGTGTCGCAAACGTTTCCGTTGAAATATCAACTTCATGCCATATTTTTGCGCCAATAGAATATAACCATACAAGCATCAGAAATATGTCATTTAAATAGCATATTTGTGCCATGATAATGCTAGCAAATATGTGTCAGAATATCGTTAATAATGTGTCATTCAAGTGTCATCTGAAATTCAGAAATTTGCCGAACATGTACCACTTTTGTGTCATAGCTATTGATGGCGTTTTTCTGATTGAAATAATAATTACAATGCCTATTAAAGCAGGGCGGAGCAATCATTATTCTGAATGATTGAAATTTTTTGAAGAGGGATGTAATGTGTACTGACTCGAAAATGACGCGTCATATGACATCAAACTGACAAAATTTGCACGATGGGAAAGTTAGGAATAGCTAAAAAAAATTTATTTAAAATACCTAATCGGGCCTGGGAAGAGAAGGCGGAGGATTGTAACCCCCCTCCCGCCCAATCACCTTCAATTTAAATTGAGCCCACACTACTGCACACATAATCATTATAAATCAATCAGATTGTTAGAAATCCAGCATCGAGCAGATTTCTAACAATTTAATTGGTTCATAGCATATTTTGTTTACATTTTTGGTCTGACAACCATGAGTCAATTTAGATAGGAACGGACTAAACACCCAATGATCGAGTTCCAATCAGCAACTTCTAAAAGTTGCCCCTCCAAACACGGATCGTTCATTGGCATTCTCAACTGCCACGATTTCATATTCTCTACTAATCCTTATACACGATCACTGGACAAGCTGCCAGGAAAGTCTCATGTCTTCTTGAAACAGCCTCCGATCCTACATATATACTATCTCTGATCTCCCAATTGGTACTATCAAGCCAATTTCTAATCATTAAACTAAACGCATTGTCCACTTTTCTTGGTCACTACTCACTACTGCTTCAAGGGGGACAAAATACAAATTTCCCCTCCCTTTAGCTCACTTACTCCTACATCAAAATCGGCTCTGAAACTTTTAATCTGTAGTCTACTATCTGTTATACTCCCTATTGGGATTTTTTCTTCATCAACCACCTTTTCAGCCCTCTAATGTCACAAAAGCCATCAAGTCCTCCTCACCTTCCTCCCTCTTCTCACATCTCTATCGAGAATCTTATCTATTGAATTTTTTCAAATATTTATGCTCTCTTTGTTGTTTCAGTCCTTAGAAACTGCACATCTCCTGCGTCAAGTGTCCTGTCTGACCCACCAGAAGAACCGATACTTCCATTGGTGTTCAATTACGACTGCGTGGATCGATTAAAAAAGTCTTACCTGGCGACTGCAGGCTAATCATGCTCTTCCCATTCGACGGCGCAACCTTCAATTTTATACATCACGTTGCTGCAAACAGAAGAAAAACAAAACAATAAAATATTAGCGACGGTAACGGTGAAAAATTCATTATAACGTATTTCGATATTTCACTGAAATAAGTGTACAAGGTACTATTCATACGTAAATCTGTGACTAATATTTGATGTTAAAGAGTCAGTCTATGCAAGATGATAAATTACGAAATACAAATCACAAGTAGTGCATTTCTTCTTCGCCTCTTTGTCACGGCTACTAGCGATGAAAGTAAGCTGAAACGTGCTACATGGTACCTACCTATCCTATCCTGTACTGTTTTCAGATTATAGGGGTGTTCGAAAATATGCACGAGGCTATCTTAATTTGTAGCTGTTGCTAAAATGTAGATACATAGTCGATTACAGGGTAATAAGAATGAATATGGGTACCTAACCTCTATAAGATATGCTTATCTTATAATGTAGCATATGTATTTGTATAGCCAGTCAAGCTAACCTCAGCATCGAACACGTTCCGATTGTAATTAATGATTTATGCGTGTTCTTCGACGTTTGCTCGATTACATCGTCGACTCGTAAATTATTTACCGCGTCACTGGCAGTCCGCCTGTGCTGATGCTAGGTAAAGTGTAACTTTTCGAATTATAACTTTACGTTGTTGTTGTTGTTGTTGTTAACTCTACAGCAAGCTTATATGCTGCTCTACCTATGAGTATAAATATTCGAGCAATATAGACGATAACCAATAAAATGAGAAAGAAAGATGAGGAACTGTACAACCATGTATGGTAGATAGATACCTATTACCTACTTCTAATTATTAGCTAAGCAGTTTCAACTTGTCGTCATCGTAATTATCGTCGTCGAATCGAAGCATAAAGTTGTACAAAATTCGACGATAACTACTCGTAGACATTTTACATCCGCGATATTAATGAGACTAAGGTCCTAAAGTATTCGCACAACTTATAAAACTATACCCCAACTATTATTTTAGTTTACCGTTCTATACCACTCGCTTAGACCTATTACATAGGTGTTAAGTACCGCAATAGCGTTGTGATTTCGTTAATCAGCACCATTTTCGATAAAATATGTAAGAGGTTTTCACATCGTGTCAGGATTGTGGTTTTAGCATCAGCAAGTTTCAGAGACACCACATCATTTGTAACGTAGCTAGCCTAGGTACACATACATTTAGAGATTTTCATTGTTCACAAATAGACTAGAAAATATTGCTTCGGTGAAAAATTACGACAAAAAACGAACGAACAGATCGTCTTCGAAGTGCATATTTCGTTATTCTCACTTCCTATGTCACATTTTCAATGAAACTGAGGAAGAACAAAATCCATTTCGAGATCTTAGAAGATCATTAAGACCATTTTCAGCGATTCCAGATCAATCAAGAGGTAACACTGTGTTTCAGCCCATCTGGTTGGAGATCTTTCTATCCCTCTTGAACCAGGTACTCTGCCGAACAGAATGTCCTTTTCTAGATTCTCCTCGTTCTCTATGGCGACGTGTCAAAAATATCCCACGATGCGCTTCTCGCATAGACCGCTCAGTCTTAATAGTCCCTCCAGTTCTTCTACGATTGCGGTGTTTGTCATTCGTGCTGTCTGTGGAATCTTCAACATCTTCCAGACCCACATCTCAAAGGTATCTATGTAAACATAGCGGTTTTGATTGGCCTCTGCCTTGTTTCCTCGGCAATCTTCCGATTACATGTGACATTCTGTAGTCTGGTCATTGCTGATTTTCCCAAAGCAATTCGGCGCCGTATTTTTGCCAAACATTCGCCATTGCATTCTACAGTAGAGCCCAAGTAAACAAAGGTGCTCATATTCTTTCAGAACATCAAACTGTGGAAGACATCCAGCCCAATCTATAACCATAGCTTTGGTCTTTGAAGCATTTATATGAAGTCCCAGTTCTTCGTTCATTGCTATCACTCGATTAATTAACTCAGACAACTCCTCTACTTCTGCTGTGACCAGGGATAGTGTCGTCTGCATTTCTGAGATTTGAGATTCTTCTGCCTCCAACCGAAGCTCCTCTATTCCTGTCTTCCGGTGTCCGTCGCATGATAAAGGTAGGGGAGACAATATATTAGGTAAATGGTAGAAAGTGCGGGAAATTGATCAAAAATAATGTAAAGTGTCAACCTAAAATATGAAAAAAAAAAAAAAGTTGAAAAACATGCAAAATTGGGTAAAAATTTTGAATTAACTGAAAATTGACCTAAAATATGAAAAAGATGGTGAAAAACATAAAAAATTAGCTAATAATTTGATAAAAATGTATAATAAGTGCAGAAAATTGATCAAAAATGATTCCTAAAAAATGAAAAAAATTGTTAAAAATCACCAGACTTTAGGTAAAAGTTTGATAAAAGTGAGTAAAAATTGACTTGAAATATGAAAAACACGGTTAAAATAATCGAAATTTGATAAAATTCGATTAAAAGTGCAAAAATTTGATCAAAAATGAAAAACTGTACAAAAAATCGATAAAAACTCATAAAAGTTAGTGAAAATTGAACTAAAAAACGAAATAAACGGTTAAAATAATTAGAAATTTAGTAAAAGTTTGAAAAAAATCGATTGACTGTTAAAAAAATTGATCAAAAATTATGAAAGTGTTGAAAAAAGATACCTAGCAAAATAAACCAAAAATATGAAAAAAATTTTTGATAAGTTATACAATTTTGGAACTTTCATCGATTGACTCAAATAGAAACTATTTTTGTGTTTTTGACCTCTAAGCACCTCCTCTGCCAAATTTTGGCATTACCGAATTTTGGCCTAAGGTTATTCCCACTCATATATATCGAACCTGCCGCCGAACCGAGCCGATTGGCCGAATTGGAGCGATTTTGGTCTGTATCAAGCAGAGTAAATGATTTTAGTTTTCGGGGACATAAAGCAGACGAAAAACCACATTTTAGGGACTGCAAGGGTTTGCAATGAGGCTGAAAAGTCGAAACCAGCAAAACGCATATCTAGAGTTACTTCTAAATGAACATACCAAATTTCAATTTCCGAGGTCAATTTGACGGTGAGATTGGGGAGAAACAGCCCTTTCTCAAGGTCAAAAAGGGGGGAAACCCTCATATCTCCCCTCCTAATTAACTTGGGAGGTCAATTTTTGGATATGTTGTACAACTTTGAATTTTTTAACGAATAGCGTGAAAAAGAATAATTTTTACGTTGTTTGCCCCTCAGCACCTCCTACCTCAAATGAGGGGCATAACTGAATATTGACCCAGGATCATCCCCATTCACATATATATCAAATCCGCAGCCAAACCTGTTGGGGGGGGGGATAAAAATAAATATCTAACATGACCAAAAATGATTGTAATGATCTTCTAAGAGCCCAAAACGGATTTTGTTGAGATTATCCCCCCCCCCACACCCCTTCATAGGTTGGTAGACTGTAGTGGACTGGTTTTCATTGACAATATGACGTAGAAAATCAGGCTAACAACAAAAAAAAAAAAAAAAAAAAAAAAAAAAAAGGGAAAAAAAAAAGTTAAAAAAAAAAAAAAAAAAAAAAAAAAAAAAATATGACGTGAAAAATCAAGTTGAAAAAAAATAAATATCTGACATGGACCGAAATTATGGTAATGGTCTTTTAGGACCTCAAAACGGATTTTATTGATGTTCCTGGCCTCATCTTCCGTAAGCCAATAGACCGTAATAGCCTGGTTTTTATGAACAATAAGGCCATAGAAAATCAAGCTAAAAAAATATCAATTCACAAAATCTTTAAAAATATCGAAAAGACAAAAATCTCAATTACTTAAATCGCGAACCGACCCTCCCCCTCGCCGCGTACTTTTTTTCTAGTAATTTCTGGCGGTTTTATGAGACTTTTTTTTTTTTGTCATGTACTTGAAGTCGAGAGTCCACCAATCTGATTTGGTTGTGTGATCCTATGAGAAGCGAGAGTGAAGATTTTGCAAACAACCGAAAGTGAGTGGTCAAATCATGAGAATTCTACAGTATTTTGCACCTCAAAAAATGTCATTTTGCTTACACAAAAGCATCTAAAACTAGGAGAGCTGGTTCTACATTTGGAAGGGAAGTTGAGCGCCTCCATGCTTCCCTTTCTCAGCTCGTTTAGTGTTATTCAGTAGTACTTAGTATGTGTTAGTGTGTATTTCATTTTTTTTTTTTTTTTTTTTAAAAGGTGCAGGAGACCATGAATCCACGAATGAGTATAAACAGATACTCATACTACAAATCACCTTTGTATTTAGTTGTATTATGGGCTACGCCGATGGACAGATTGAAAAACAATGTAGAACGAAATGATTTCCTTTTTGCGAGCGAATCTTAATTAATATATCATTAAAATAAATTGTACGGAATAAGTGACGACGGATGGACGGTTTAAAGTTTGTTATTCAAATGTAGATTATGTGTAATTGTGTAGTGTACGTAGATGGATACCGTAGACCTATTCGTTCATCAAGTGTATAGGTAGGTAGAGGTACTAGGTACATGGATTTGAAACTTACGTACGTTAGAAGGCGGTCATCCGATACTGAATATCCTCTTTAGTCTGCCATTACTACTTTGTGTATTCTACTAGCATCAATTTAACTAGTTTTCGTAATCGCCGGTACATATTCGTGCTCGCGTACGTAACACGAAAAGACCATTTACGTCAAAAAATTTTGAATTATCTTCACTCTTTTTACCATATATTTTAAGCGCTACAAGGACATTTCCTTCGTACGTACGATTTGCCTCTTTTTTATTTGTACAACGAGCCTAAGTATGTGTATATAAATTGGAATACGAACCAATACGAGTAGTATACTACGCGGATATCATCAAAAAAAAAAAAAGAAAAAATATATTATGTATTTTTTTTATTTTTATTTTTATTTTTTTGAGTAGGCGCGTAATATGGTCTTTCGAGTTGTACAAACGATACGGTCAAATGTATAACGAATACATTATTCATAAATACTGGTTTTATTTTGATATTTTTATTTTTTTTATTTATTATTATGATTTTTATTATTTTCTTCCATCAACGGTACTACTTGTTTATTTTTTGCAAAACAGTTGAAATTCGAACCAATCTCCTGAATTAAAACGTAACACGTAGCAAAGATACGGTTGACTAAGTGATCCTGGGGGGAGGGGGGGGGCATGACTGCTATGATGCAGCCAATGATCAACGAAGAATCCCATTCGAAGTTGGCCATTGGAAAAAAATATAACTCTCAATTATTTTTGAATGAACTAATGTAATTTGCCGGTAGTTTATAAGTAAAAGAATATTTTTTTTACGTTTGTCACCTGCAAAGATTAAAAAATTATGAAAGAAAATTTGAGGTACCATACTTCAAATCGCGAATATGTATTTTAAAAACAAAATAAATTTACAGAATAAATTTCAAAGATCTTTGAAGTATAGTTTCTGCTTCTCCGTATTCAAAATTTGATATTAGGTAAGTCAATTCATCTAGTTGATAAAATCGATTTATTAGTAAATTTTTCAAAATAATTAGAAATCAAAGAAAATTGGTTGAAAAATTTACTTCAATAGGTAAAAAAATACCAAATCTGCATAACTCATGTACTCTTCGAATGTCCCAAGTATCACCGAGAAAGAATCCTATATCTTACATCAAACGATCCTGAAGAAGTCAAAAAATTCAAAATCTACTATCCTTTGTGACCCAAACTGCACTGAAACCTCTTCTTTGAACAACTATTCCTTCAATACGTCTCTGGCCTCCGTTGCAGAACATGGCGTTAAGAAAAAAAAAACAAAGTGCAGAAAATCGATCAAAAGCGACAAAAAAAAAAAATTATAAAATAAGTGAAAATTGACCGAAATTATAAATATAATTAATTGAGTGAAATTTCGATAAAAATAGCCTAAATTGTATTAAAAAAATACGCTGAAAATCATTGAAATTTGAGAAAGGTTTTACCAAAATCAGTGAAAATGGACCTAGATTATGAAAAAAATAGTTGAAAAGCATCGAAATCTAATAAATGATGAAAGCGATTGAAAATTAACCTAAAATATGGAGAAAAACGTTGAAAATCGTTGAAAATTAGGTAAAAATTTGATAACGGTGCGTAAAAATTGAGTTGAAATATGAAAAATATGGTTAAAATCATCAAATTTACCCTCTTTCATCAAAGTTTTACCCAATTTCTGATGATTTTTAACCATTTTTTTTTCATATTTCATGTTAATTTTCATCCAGTTTTCAACATTTTTTCATGATTTTTGATCAGTTTGCCGCACTTTTTATCCAGTTTTCTCAATATTTCACTCAATTCTTGATAATTTTTAACGATTTTTTTTTATTATTTAAGCTTAATTTTCGTTAATATTTTACAAATTTTTCATGGTTTTGAATCAATTTTCGGAAATTTTTATCAATATTTTACCCAATTTCCGATGATTTTCAACGACTCTTTTTATTCTTTTAGCTTAATTTTCACCCATTTTCTAACAATTCTTCATCGTTTTGGACGAATGTTCTGCACTTATTATTCACTTTTATCAAATTATTATTCAATTTCTGATGTTTTTACCCATCTTTTCCATATTTTAGGTCAACTTTCACATTTATCAAATTTTTACTGAATTTTTAACGATTTTCAACAATTTTTTAAATATTTTTGACCTAAGAAATTGAAATTTAGTATGTTTAGAAGTAGCTCTAGATATGCTTTTTGCTGGTTTCGACTTTTCAGCCTCATTGCAAACCCTTACAGCCCCTAAAATGTGGTTTTTCGTCTGTTTTTTGTCCCCGAAAACTAAAATCATCTACTCTGCTTGATACAGACCGAAATTGCTCCAATTCGGCCAATCGGCTCAGTTCGGCGGCAGGTTCGATATATATGAGTGGGAATAATCGAGCTAATCGATAAAAGATCCAAAATTGTATAACTTATTAAAAAATCAACCTTCTAGCTCAATTAGGAGGACAGATATGAGGGTTTTCCTCCTTTTTGAACTGTAAGTTGAAATCTGATATGTAGATCTGGTAGAGGCCCAAGGTATGCCTTTTGGGGGCCTATAGCGACATTTTAACTTCATTGAACCCTTTCTACTCTTAATGGTTTTTTTTTTTTCAATTCTCCTTATTACAATATGTCACTATAAAATCAGGCTGAAAAAGCATGCCTTTTTTCTTCCAGAACCAAAAATCATTAGCTCAACTCGATATTGACCGAAATCAATCAAATTTGGGTAATAGACTTCGATTGGCGAACGATGTGATATCATAAAGTGGGAACGACCTCGGATCAAAATTCAGTTGTGCCCAAATTTGGGCAAAGAAGTTCTGAGGGGCTAAATTTGCAAAAATTGTTCGTCTTCGAGCCAATCGATAGACAATTCAAAGTTGTCCAACTTATCCAAAAATCAGACTTCTAGATCAATTAGAAGGGAAGATATAAAGGTTTTTTCCCTTTTTGACATTGAAAAATGACTTTTCCTCCCGTATAACACCATCAAATTGAGCTAGGAAGTGGAAATTTAGTATATGGTCCTTGATGCCCATTTGAGGGGGGAGGGGAGGAAGGGTTCCTAATTTTTAGCTGTATTGAAATCGCACTAGTCCCTATGTTTTTTTTTTTCTTCAATTTACAAGGTTATAGCATTTGATAAAAACATGATGAAAAAACATTTTTTTTGAATTTTGACCAAAATTGAAAACTTATATATGCTCCAGGAGGGAGGAAGAGCAAAGGCCTACCGAACGGGGGTGTGGGGGGCCTCCTCCTCCCCAAGCGTTCGGGAGTTGGAAAAATTGGGTGATAGTAGGTAGAAGTTGGAAAAAATGAGAAATAATGGAATGTTGGAATCGGTGACAGTTTTACCAGAAGTGTTGAGGTCCAGTTTTATAAACTGAAACAATCATAAAAAGGTTTACTTGTGGTAATTTTGCAGAATTTTAAATTATGACTTTCAATCTTCATAGGCATCATGAAAAGCTGAACTTTCATCTCGGAAATTCAACTTTGAGCTTTCAAAATATTGAACATCTAATTTAGAATCTACTTTGAATTACCTATAAAAAACCGCGTAATTGGATTTTTTGTGAATGAAACAAATCTCGAAATATGAGCTTTCAAAGTTGAGCTATTTGACAAAACAATCGCCCATTCCCTTTCCCCCACTCACTCCTATGAAGGGTTAAGGCCGAAATGATAGCGATTTTTTCATTATACCACCGAAAGGAACTTGTCGAAAGATTTCTAGCGAAATGGAAACACTCAAGTCATTTGTTGAGTTTTGAGATTTTTTTTTTTTTTGAGAATGTTTAAGACATCTGATTTGTGAGAGCTTCGCTTCATTGGTGATATTTTTGTATCTTTTTTTTTTTTTAAAGTAAAAATAACTGTTTTGTGAGCTTCGGTGCAGGGAGATATTATTTCTTTTGTGTGACTTTTCTCTTCAGTCTTCACACCTGCCAAGTTGGTTAGGTATTTTTTTTTAAGATATCTACCTTACCACAAACTATGTAAAGTATACATACAAAGTTGCAAAGAATAATTTCAAAATTATAAACGTGATGTTTGAATATTTATAAAACTAGTATTATTGTACCATTTGTGGTATTTAATACGATCTACTCTTCCGCAATGAGGAGATAATTTTCGCATTTGAGTTTGATCACAGCTGCTTGAGAATTATTTGTTAAGCCTCTCAAGATTACCATACGAAGGCATGTACTCTCCGGGTCATCTTTTTACAATGTTTGTAACCACAAGCGATGAATTAATATGCATACATGGCATATATATACATATATATATATTTCCACCTGCATGTGCGCTAATGCGATGCGTCATTAATTGATGAACGAGGCGCTGTCGAGGGGGAAAAGATGCTCGAAAATTGGTCGAGAAATTATATACTAGTTTGTGGCATGGATCAACCATCGTTCGCGGTTACCTCCGATTGTGAATTCTATTTAGTATTGGAACGTACGATAATCGAGCACGCTTCCTTAAATCATTATCTCATGTTATCTTGCAGTTTCGCCAACTCTGCAGTGTGTTGGAAGATCGAACAAGATGAATGGCTGGGTTAGGGTATTAGATATCGTATCGTATCGATATCAAATATGTATGGTGAAAATCGTTTCCAACTTGATTGCAATTAGGAAGTAAACCTAGCGAATCGATTCGATCTTCGTTGCTTTTTGATTGACATGCTACCAGTAAAGTACCTTTTTATACATATTCAAGTTTACGTGTTGTACTAGTTCGGCCATCCGTGGTTGAAGGAAAAAAAAAAAATAATAATAACCAGTTAATGGTAAAATTCTATCGAACGGTAACGCTTCTCGATTCCTCTTGCGTGCTTGTTTGCGTATTCATGGTATATTATACCCGTTGATTGTAGTGTGTGTATTTTAGCTTTACATTCGAGCAAGTAGTACGTGCGTTTCTCTGTATGAGTACATAAAAGATACAATATATATTAAATCATAATATGCGAGAGATTACATAACGTCTTCGATATTGAGCAGCATCTCCCTCTTCCTCATCGATCTTCGCCACAAATCGTACCTGCGTGTAAAATTTAAATCGACGAAATAAATTTCACAAACAACGACTCCCAAAAACTAGCTTTTCGAACGGTGAGGGATTGCAGTAAGGTTAAAAAGTGGAGACTTCAAACAGGCGTAGCTAGATTTCATACCGAATACCAGGCCCGAAGCCAGGAAGGTGCTAGAAGATGATTAGCACCCTCTAGAGATGAGCTGGGCATCCCGGAGGGTGTGGGGGGGGGGAATTCCATCAACTTGCGAAACGATGATTTGTAAAATACTTCAATTTTTAATGGTATTAGAAGACTTCAATTGTACTAAACTAAACCTACGAATTAAGAGCACGTATTCATTGCTATTTAAAACTATGAAAAATTTGTACAATTTTTTCTTCATCCACAGAACAGGTGACGTAGCCAGGAAGAGCATGGTACGTCCTCGATGAAGGCAAAACTTTGATAAAATGAGCAATTTCACGATCAAAAAGTGCATTCTGTGATGTTATCCCTTGAACAGTGACAGGAGTACAGGTAGATATTGGAGTGAATACCTGAAAACCCCCAAAAAGCATATCTAAATCTGTGAACCAAATTTCAATCCCCTAGATCAAGTTGGTGGAAAGTTATGCGAGAAGCACCTGAAAACCCCAAAAGGCATATCTAAATCTGTAAGCCACATTTCAATCCCCTAGATCAAGTTGGTGGGAAGTTATGCGAGGAACACCTGAAAACCCCAAAAGGCATATCTAAATCTATAAGCCAAATTTCAATCCCCTAGATCAAGTTGGTGGGAAGTTATGCGAGGAACAAACTCAAATAATAAAAAAAAAAATCCGACCAAAAAAGTACATTTTCGGGGCTGTGAAAGGATGCAACGGGTCTGAAAAGTTGAAACTATCAAAACACAAATCTATGGCCCCTACCAAGTCTACACAGCAAATTTCAATTTGCTGAGCAGAGACAAGGGAAGGGAATCTCCTCTTCCACAAATTTAGCCATATCCAAACTTTTAACCGGAGATCAACCTCACCAAAATATCAAATCCGTCGCCAATCTAAGCCTATTTTCCAAATTTCATTGATATTGGTCGCTATCGAACTGAGTAAACGATTAACAATCAATACCTGACATGGTCAAAAATGGTCGTCGTGGTCTTCTAGGACCCCAACACGTATTTTGTTAATTTTCCTTTCCCCTTCATCCACCATAGGTTGATAGACCATAACAGACTGGTTTTTTCATTGGCAATATGACATAACAAATCGGACTGAAAATTAACATAAATGTAAGCAATTTTCAAGTTTTTTGGTCTTACCGAGAGGGGAGAGGGGAGCGATTATCAAACCTTCAATCCTTCATAGCTACGCACCAGTCATATGATGTTTATCCAGCATCCTCTAGTCATCAGTCAGCAATCCCTGCTAATTAGGGCTGGCTACATTTAGAAGGCAGATATGCGAGGAACATGCCCTTTTTTTTTCAGTGTCACATAAGGGGAACCCCTCCGTCACATCCCCCTTCTAATTGACGTAGAAAATTGATTTTTAAGCATATTGTACAACATTTGATTTTCTATCGATTGGCTCGAAAACAATTTTTTTTGCGATCTCTGTCCTCTCAGCACCTCCTTCCCAGAATATGGGCATAACTGAATTTTGACCCGAGGTCACCCCCGCTCCAAAATATCAAATAGCATACCAATCGAAGCCCATTCCCCAGATTTGTTCGATTTCGGTCCGTATCGAGCTGAACACATGATTTTGTAATTTCGAAAAGAAAAATATGAATACTTGGAACTCTTTGCGCAGAAACAGTACTTGAAATCATAAAATTAATTCTTCATAAAATAAGTCCACTAATGCCATTCCAGGCCATAAAAATCTGTTCACTGATGTCAGTCTAATGATGATTTCACACCGCTAATGGTCCACTATGCGTCTCTAATTTTCCTCGACATTTCAACATAAAAATCAACCCGAGTAAAAGTCGATAAATTTTTCTCGATATTTTGATGTGAAATCTGAAAATAAGTTCAGGGTCAATGTAAATTTTTGACGAGACAACTGATGACGACATTTCAACTGAAAATCATAAAATCAATCCGAGTTCAAGGTCAACTGTTTATAAGTCAACTTTAAATATCTTTAATTTTCCTCAATAATTCAATTTAAAATCATAAAATCAACCGGAATCAAGGTAAACTAATTTCTCTCGGTGTTTCAACTTGAAATCTTACAATCAATCCAGAGTCAAGGTCAATGGTTGGCGGGTCAACGGATGACATTTCAACTCAAAATCATAAAATCGATTTAAGGTCAAGGTCCACTGTTTTTACGAGTCAACGTCAAACATCTCCAATTTTTCTCAACATTCCAACTAGAAATCAAAAAATTGATTCTTTATAAAATAAGTCCATTGATGGTATTCCAGGCCATAAAAATCTGTTCACTGATGTTCGTCCAATGATGATCTCACACTATTTATGGTCCACTATACATCTGTAATTTTTCCCAACATTTCAACTAAAAATCATAAAATCAATCCCTCATAAAATAAGTCCATTGATATCGAACCCCTAATTTTTCTCAACATTTCAACTCGAGCATAAAATCAATGCCTCATGAAATAAGTCCAGTGATGCCACATCTCTAATTATTCTCAACATTTCAACTTGAAATCATAAAATTAATTCTTTATAAAATAAGTCCACTGATATCATTCCAGACCATAAAAATCGGTTCACCGATGTCTGCCCAATGACGATTTCACACTATTTATGGTCCACTATGCATCTGTAATTTTTCCCAACATTTCAACTAAAAATCATAAAATCAATCCCCAATAAAATAAGTCCATTGATATCACATCCCTAATTTTTCTCAACATTTCAACTCGAGCATAAAATCAATGCCTCATGAAATAAGTCCAGTGATGCCACATCTCTAATTATTGTCAACATTTCAACTTGAAATCATAAAATTAATTCTTTATAAAATAAGTTCACTGATATCATTCCAGACCATAAAAATCGGTTCACTGATGTCTGCCTAGTGACGATTTCACACTATTTATGGTCCACTATGCATCTGTAATTTTTCCCAACATTTCAACTTTAAATCACAAAATAAGCTCACCGATGTCTTTCCAGTGCATAAAAATCTGTCTACTGATGTCAGCCCAATGATGATGTCACACTGCTGATGATCCAGTAATTACATCTCTAATTTTTCTCAACATTTCAACTTTTAATATCATAAAATCAATCCTTCATAAAATAAGTCCACCGATGTCATTGCAGGCCATAAAAATCTGTCCTCTGATCACGGTCCAATGATGACATCACACTGTTGATGGTCCACTAATGTCATCTAATGATGACGGTCAACTGTTGACGCTCAGTGGTTGACAGTCAATTGTTGACGATTTTTCCAGAATGCGCTATTAAACATCTTTCAACGTTAATATAAATATCTGGCATGGCCAAAAATGGTCATAACGGTCATCTAGGACTCAAAAAACGTATTTTGCTGATATTCTCCTGCTCATCTTCCCTACATTGACAGACCATATGGTAATAGCCTGATTTTCATTGACAACATAACACAGAAAATCGGGCTAAAAATAGAAGAGGTGAAGTGACATCGATTCTTACTAATTCGTGAACTTTGAGTTTGTTCATTGGCTTATTTTTTGATCCAGCCACCCTTCTAAAACGCCGTCACCCCCTCAATATGGTGAAAATTCAAAAAAATTGAAAAAACACATCAACATACGGATTGTTATTAGTTCTCCCTCCCCCCCATCCCACTTCCGTTACCCACAAGCCACCTAAAAAATGGAAAAATACTGGAAAATGATGAAAACATAATGTGAAGCGCGTCAATTCACGCTAATTCGACTCAGCTGAGATCGAATATCAACTTACTTTCTTGATTCGATTCCCATTGTGCTCCGAACTTACTTTCAAATTACCAAAAATTTGAAAAATGTGTGTACAGAAGAGTCGAATCAAAAGAGCGAATTGGCTCTTATCGTTAGCGGCGACTATTCCACATTTTTAATTGGTAACTTTAAACTTTTATCTTCATCATGAAAGGTTGAGCTTTCATCGCAAAAGTTTAACGTTGAGTTTTCAAAACTTAATTCATCAATTTCGTATCTCTTTTCAATTCTCTACAAAACCGCGTGAACGAATTCATCTCAGGTCTAACCAATCGCGAAATATTAAATTTCGAAGATGAATTGCTTAGAAGAACTTCCTCATCCTCATCCCAAGGGGTTTTAAGACGGACCCGCAGAATGTTTTTGACCAAAATCGAGTAGTCGTCGTTTTCTCAAGGAAAAAAGTTCAATATTTTTACTGATTTCAACCCCCCCCCCCTCCTCCTCCTCCTCCTCCTC